>PVIY010002700.1:53639-124336 GCA_004026745.1 Myrmecophaga tridactyla
GACCTGGAATTGAAACTGGGTCTCCTGCATGGCAGGCGAGAATTCTACCACTGAACTACCATTGCACCCCTGGATTCTATGTTTTTTATTAAAACTCTACAAGCCATTTCATGTAAAGCTTCTTATATCATCTTTGTGATATAAATAAATCAATAAATTTCAAGAAAATGTATGTGAGATAGCTTATGTTGAATTACTGGAGATGTGAATAGTCATCTAACCCCCAAATTTTCTTTGGTGACACCAAAAATAGTCACAATGGGGAGTAACATGATCATTCCTCAGCCATTCTATGTGCATGAGTTTATCAGATACATCTGAAGTGGCTGGAGGGATCAGGCAGCCAATAATGTAAGTCTTTGATGGAGTACGATTGAAGTTGGGAAAACACAACACAGCACAACGCAACAAGCTAAACCATGGAATAATGACCATTGAAAAGGGTCAGATACTGGAGCATAAAAATAGACTCCCTGACTTTTTTCTAAGGTTGATCCCTCCCTCCACTCCTATATACTACCTCCAGAAAGTACAGAAACAACTTGCAGAACATAAAAACTCATGCTGTGTAGGACAAATAGAAAGAAGATCATAAACCAATACCTTATTGAATCTCTGTTTTACAGAACCATCCTTTATTTTACTGAAGGCAGATTTATCAAACTTTGGCCTCCATTTTGCATTGTGTGAAACTCTTTCTATCTCAGACCAATGTTTTTTTTTTTTTTTGCATTTTTAAACTTGTATTGGATGTGGCAGTTTTTTTCTTTGAGTCCCATATGTATGATTATTTTAATATTCAAAACTGCTTGATTGGTTAAATTTTTAAAATTTTGTCAAGTTACTGCATCATAAGCATTAAATCTTTATCCTAAATTTAAACAGCTATTTATCCTTCATCTTTTGTTAACAATCCTTTATCATACTTCTGCTCTTGACTTTGGAAAATATAATTTATTTAATAAAGTTATGGTCTCAAGAGTATCAAAATTGTTTCCTCTGAATGTCAGCCAGTTATTTAGCCTGCACTTTAATTTTGACCTCCTTTGTCTCTGGAGTTATGAATTCGAAGTTTATGGGTAAAATCAGATTACTTATCCAATTTCCATTTCCCTAGTAAAAATCTGACCTTGCACAGCTACAATTAATAATGCACTAAGCTCTTCCTTGGGCTTGGCAATGTGGAGGACTAAATCCCTAGAGTGCTATTTCATTCAATGAAACACTCACTTTGCTTGATGTCCTGGTGACTTGAGAAATTAATACATTTCTTAGGTGCATAATTTAATTCCAGATATTAGCTCATGTTTTGGAAGAATGCACATCAATAAAACATTTTGGTATTGGGACAAACTTCCATAAGAAGTTTATGGAAATCAGGCATTTAATGTGCCCTCTAAGCAAAGGATTTGTTTTTTCTAAGAGTTATTTGTTGCATAATATTGACAAATTTACCAAACACTGTGTATTAATCTGATTAAAAAACCAGTAAATATCCATTAGTTTTTCCAAGGCCTTCCACATTTACTGCTAGGCATACTTTTTGTAAGCTACAATTAAACAATAGCAATGTTCAATTTTAAAGAGGTCATTTAAAGTAGGCCTAGCTGATTACTCAGGCCTTCCTTCCTGCATATCAACATTCCAAACTGTAAGAACATGTCTCACTTCTTGGGGAATAAAGTGATTTATTGTTAAATCTGAAAATGAAGACTTTGTACAACTTGAAGGGGAAAATCTTAAATATAAACCTTGGCTAAAGAGATTATAAAACTATATCAATTCTGCAATCTCTTAATAATATAAAACATCTACTTTAGAGTTATCTCTACTTAGAAACACAATCTAGCTAAAACACTTAAATATTGAATCATATAAAATAAAATTTGTACATCAATTAAAAAAAACAGTTGGTAACACTTCTCTTAAAAACAGTTATATCTATTAATTGCATATACCTAATTGAAAATCAAAAACCATAGTTCAGATTGCTCCATAGTCCATATAACCTTCACTCCACTAAAGACTTCCATTGTATTTTTTCTAAAGTACTTCATGTACTTCATATATAATCAAAAATATTTTAATCCTGGATAATTTTTTTCTATATATGAGATAGCCTTGAGATGCGTCACAGTGGAAAATAATGAAGTTTAAATTTTGACTAAGAAAGCCAGAAATATTTTTCACATAACTCTAAGAATAAGGAACCAAGATTTAATTGTCTCCTTGTTGCTTTAGTGTATTTCTTTAAAAGATCAAGGTGAGTTGGCGCTAGGGGAAAATTTATCTTGAGTGACATCTAGTGGACTCTTAGAGTATGCCATTTAAAAAAGTTAAAGTGACTACAGACTAGGCAACTATTACAGCCTCAGTTCTTTTACATGCTATTGTCTGAACTTGTGCATTATATGTTGCATTTGAGCAAGAATTATAAGCACCAACTGAAAAAAATGCATATTCATATAAGCGGTAATATTACTTTTATAAAAACAATGGAAATTTCAGACCTTCTAATCTGTAATGGAAAAGGAAATATCTTGATTTAAAAGTTTACCTATGGGGTGGGACATGGTGGCTCAGCAGGCAGAGTCCTCACCTGCCATGCCGGAGACCCGGGTTCCATTCCCGGTGCCTGCCTATGCAAAAAAAAAAAATAAAAAATAATAATAATAATAGTTTACCTATAAATACAATGTTGTGTAATAATACATTACTACAAAAAATTCAGTTTGACTTTTAAGAGCCACTAACAGTTGAGGTCCTGCTATGTTACATAAAAAATGTGTTCTATTATTTTTTACATTAAAGCCTCACTCATGATTGTTTAATTTTGTTTATTTTTTTTGCTAAATAAGTTAAGTCACTGACCTCAGAAATATTTATTCTCATTGTATATATTCTACTTTGTTGTGATTTTTTCAGTCACAAAACTGCAATTTGTTAATAGTATTTTGGGGAAACTAAGATACTTCTTCATTGCTCCCGTACTATCATTTTTTAATGCTATGCAAAAATATGTTTTTTTTTTTTACTTTTCCTTTGTTGTATTTCTCATTAGCTCATTTGGCTATGAGGATAAAATGATCTTGCTTTTCTATTGTTTTTCTACCTTCTTTCAAATCATAATAAATCTATTGGTAAAACATTATTTGATGCTTGACCTTCATTTTGTCCTATTATCTTTTTGTACAAGCATCTCTCAATTCTGCTCCATGCAGGCTTACTATAACCCTGTTCATCTCATCAGAATTTTCCATTGTGTCATCTATTTCATGTTCTTTTTCTGTATTCTTAATTACTTTGCATTGTTGTTAGCACCTTAATGCTCTCTTTGTCTTCTGTAATGTTTACCACTAATTCCAAGATTCTGAGAAGAGAGAACTCTAATTATTTTCCTTAATAAATCCTTTGTCTCAGTATTCAAACACTGTTTATTCATTTTCCATATTCACTGTCCTGATATTCCTAAAGTTATAATTGGGCAATTAAAGTGTAATTTAATACCTCAACTCCTAGAACATTAATATTCAGTTACAGTGATTTCTTTAATTAGCTTTCCCACCATTTTAAAAATCAGCAAGCATTTACTGAACTTCAAATACATTTGGTTTTAACAAAAGTTCTTTTGGGGTTTCTGAAGAAAAATAGCTTCTTTTCCATGTCCTCAAATATCTTTAGTCTAAAGAGATTATCACATGTAAAATAGTAACAAAAAAAAAACTATAAAATTGAGCATTACATTTTGTGGTGTTGCTATAAGGAAGACAAATTCAGAAAAGGTGAAGAGCAGTGATGAAAGAGGGGTATTAAATAATTCATGAAATGTGTAGAACTTAGTTTAAATGACTTGAAAATAAGCTAAAATAAAACATGTATTTTATTTTATTACTTTTCCATATTTTTTCCTATGAAAAATGTCTTCCTCAATAATCTCTGCCTCTGTGGTTTTATTTTTAAGTTTTTTTTTTTTCTGGTAAATCACAAGCTGGTATTTAGATTTGTTTTAAGTAAACTTTATTGAGAAAATATTCAGGGAAAATCATGGTCATTTCCCAGCATCTTTTACCATATGATGTGATTCCTTATTCTAGACTATATAAAAATAATAAAGGTTTTAGATGTGTTGATGATTAGACTCCCATTTTAAAAGATTGCATACATTTGAAGAGAATAGGGAGAGAAGGGAGGAAATTAATGAGATCTTACAATGCAGGGTAAATGAATACAAAGGCACATTAAGGCAAGCAAAAGTACAGCAAGCATGACAAATAGTGGGCAAAAAATTTAATGAAGTCCAAAAGTATACAGGAAAATAAAGAAAAAACTCCATAGACATCCTTGGAATTATGAAAATTTTAATCAGGAGAAAAAGCATGTGTAGATAAACGGAGTGATTATTTTTTTCAACAAAGAGGTATTAAAAGTTTTTGAGATGTTGAATAACTTGATTGAAATGCTGTTACAATGTTCTGACTCTGATCATGGATATATTGGAGAAAGGAATACACAGAGACTGTTAGAACATTAAATAAGTACCACATAACCCCAAGTCTCAAAATCAGGCAGGGTCCAACTAGGAAGGGGAGTGGTCAGATAGGTGACACAGAGATGAAAACAGACATTGCAGGAGGAAAAAAGCCTAATAAAACTCTGAAGATAATTGAAATGGTTTTTATTTGAAGCCACAAAGCATAATTCTAGCTGAATAATTAGAAGGTGTTTTCATTTGCTCGGGCTTCTATAACAGAGTAGTCCACAGACTAGTTGGCTTAAACAACAGGAACTTATTTCAAATTTTGGAGATAGAATTTCAAAAACCAAGGCGTCAGCAGGATCATGTTTTCTCTGACGTCTGTAGGGTTCCGGTGATAACTTACTGGTAATGCACCAAATCAATTTCCTCTGCCACACGGCCAGCTGTCTCCTACTCCTGTGTCCACATTTCCCCTGCTTAAAGGGACTCTAGCCTTATTGGATTGAGATCCACTATAATTCATTTTGGTCTCAGTTTAGCTAAAAACCTCTTTAAAGTTCCTATTTATAAATGGGTTCACATCCATAGGACCAGGGATTAAGACTTAACTTGTCTTTGCAGGAACACGATTCAATCCATCACAGAGGGAGATAGCTAAGAGGCTATGGTGTAGTTCGCAGGATTGTTTGGGGGACTGAAAAGGAGAATCATGCTAAAGCTTCAAAAAGCAAAGCCTGAAATCTGTCTGACGAGGAGACAATTACAGGTGCTGCTATTTTATGAGTACTAAGAACAGCTTCCTTTGCCGCCTTTCTCCAGAAGGATGGGTCTCATGACACTGACTTCCAAATGAAGTCTCATGTGTGCCAGTCAGATTAGTGAAGCCCCCATCATATCCTTAAACATTAGCTGCTAAGAAAACTAAGGCGGTGAGATGAGACTAATAAGACATGAAATGTGCCCAAATATAACAAGAACTTTCAAATGGTGTGGTTCAAGGTGTCTGCTGCAGACGATAGTAATCTAGTTAATTTACAGCAAACTCTCTTAGTGAGACCAACTGCAAAATATGGAGAAGATTTAACAAAAAGTATGTCTGAAGGTTTGAAGGCATTGGAGAATGCCCATGATGGGCATGGAGAATCAAGATCCCAGATCAATGAGCTCTAAACATGGCACCACGTTTTTACTTGAAGAATTTGCCAATTCAAAATGTGTACTTTAGAATGGAGTTTTGACATACTCGCAGAGGAAGGAAAATTGAAATTGATGCTTTCCTAAAAGAGTGAGAAAAAATAACATTCCACACAACTTCAGATTACATTTATAAGTTTTTATCTTTAACATTTGTTCTTCAATAAAGGAAAAAAAAAGATATTAATGGGGACAGATAAGATCTGAACAACAACCAAGAGAAAAAAAACCCTACAATTCATATAAAATTCATATAAGGGAAGATATTGGAGCTAAGAGAAATTTTAAAATAAAATATTGAAAATATTGAAAAAATAAATACCAAAATAGAGAATTTGGGAATAAAACTGTAAACACTAATATCTCAAATAAAATTCTAGAAGTGAAAAATTAAAAAAATGAAATTAAGAACAGGTTATTTGGATTTTATAGCAGATTAGACACAGTAGAAAATATGTGAATATGAAATATACAGACTGTACATGGAGAAACTAAAGGACAGATAACATTAGAAAAAGTATATTCAGCATAGGGTGAAAATATTTAACATGTATTTAAGTAAAATCCTGGACAACTGTGCAGAGAGAGAGAGAAAGGGAGAGAGAGAGAGAGAGAGAGAGAGAGAGAGGAGGGTAGAGAGAGAATAAGATAGACTCAATACTTGAAGAGATATTGGATAAGAATTTTCTAAAATTATCTAAGGAGATAAACCAACAGTTTCAGGCAACGGGTTTGATTTCTTTAAGTTCCAAAAGAAAATAACTGTCAACTTAGAATTTTACATCATTCAGAAATAGCTTACAAAAACTAAGAAATAGTAAATAAAATTTGAGACATGAAATTAAAAACCTGAGAGAATTTTTAACCAGCTGATGAGGACTAAGAGAAACAGTAAATGGAATTATTCAGGCAGAAAGAAAATTATCCTGGAGGAAAAACAGAATTTGCAAGAAGAAATGAAAAGCAATTGATAGAGCAAATGACAGGAGCTTTACCATGTTATATTCCCACCATCAATATATGAGGGATCCTTTTCTCCTCATTGCTTTCAGCATTTGGCGTCATCACTTTTTTTTTTTCCCCAATTCTGTTAGGTATATAGTTATGATGGTTAAATAAATGCATCAACTTGGCTCGGTTATAGTGTCCAGCTGTTTGATCAAGCAAGCACTGCTTTGATTGTTACTGTGAAGGTATTTTGTAGATAGATTTGCATCAAGTCAGTTGAATACATCACCAAGAAAGGATCAGCAATGATCAATGAGGTGAGCTTTCTCATCCAATCAGCTGGAGTTCTTAAAAGCCAGAACTGAGGATTTCAGTGTCAGAAAGAATTTCTGCCTCTACTTCAGCCAGCTCGCTTCTCCAGGGGAATTAAATTTCACATTCATCAGAATTTCCAACTGTGGCCTACCCTATGGAATTAAGATTTGCCAATCCCAATGGTTGTTTGTTATAGTCAATGTATGCATGTATACTTATATGTGTGTGTATATATGTGTGTGTGTGTATATATATATATATATATATATATATATATATATATACACATATGTATATCCTGTCTGTTATGTTTCTCTGGAGAAAAAAATCAAAGACTGTCTGAGAGTGTTGCAAAGATAATGCTACTGAAATGAAGTTTTTTCATAAGAGTATCAGTTTGGGAATAGCACAAAAGATGGTTTTAAACAGGTCAAATTTAAGATGATATTCTAGTATCCAAAAAGAAATGTTTTTTAGCTCTCAGATCCTAACACTAAAATGAGAAGTGACGTCTACTTTCTACATGAAACAACATAAAAAAAAAAAGTTAAGCTAATAAATTATCCTTGAGAAACCTCAGTTTAGAGCAGGAAGAGAAGGAAATCTAACAAGGGAAGTATTTCTTTCTTAAAATCAAACTAAAAGTGAGAACTTTATAATTTATTATTCCTTACTTTTAACTTTAAGCCCCCAGTCAACTAGGATTCAAGACTTACATATGGGAATGCAGGCTATGTACATTGAATGATAACTAATGACACGAGTCTTATATTCTTTGTGCTTGTCCAATTAATAGTTCCAGCAGAGAGTGTGATGGATTTTAGAGAGCGAAAATATTGTCTTTAAAGCTACAAGAACAGGGCGGCTGCTGTGGCTCAGCAGGCAGAGCTCCGACCTGCCGTGCTGGAGGTCTGGAGTTTGATCCCTGGTGCCTCCTGCCCATATGCAAATTAAAAACAAACAAACAAACAAAAAAGCTACAAGAACACTATGAAAGAATGGGGACTTACTTGAAATGAATATTATTAAATGTATAAGAAGAAGTAGAAGATTATACAGATTAAGTCATGCCAAACTTATCTGGGGGACAGTAAGTGGTACACCCTGACTATGGAACATATTTCATATTGAGTAGTGGAAAATTAAGTTTACAAAAGATGGTAGAAAACAGATACCAGAATGTGCTACAATAGGAATTCTTATTTATTTTTAGGCAGTTATTATTCTCAGCAATCTCAACCACTTACTCATTCCATGGTAGGCATAATGGAAACTACCTTTGCAAAAAGCCTGGTGTATATTTTAACATAAAGCAGAGATGTTAATTCATTTTATAATTTTCCTTCCTTACATCATGCCAGCTATTATCCATCCTCTCACTAGATTCTCAGAGATCTTATCTGTCTTCAAGGGACAGTGTGGGATGGATGGTGTGGAAGAAAATGAGGGAAAATAGCACTCTTTCTTTGTAAGTTTCATGCTCCCAATACTATAATCTCTTTTCTGTAGAAAGTTTGCTTTCATGAAGGGAGATTAGAGTGAACCTTTCATCTTTCAAAGCTACCTGGGCTGTATCCTCCTTTTTTCAGGGTCCTAATATTATTGGCATCTATTGTATTCTGGTCACTGGTTATATTTGTCCAAATCTCCATCAAAAGTCAATAGTTTTCCAAGTCATTTTTCATTTTATTCTCAGGCATCACCAACCTACAATTTAAAAAAAAATCATTTATCACGATTATTTTTAAACTTTCCCTCCCTTTTCTATTATCCCTGGACTTTTAGCTGAAAGATCACAGTACAAAAAGGTCTTCATGCTTGTCTTCACATCTTCCCCCAATTTCTCCTTCCTGAAACCTTCCCTTCTCTCCCCTTTGTGAACAGGATTGACATTTGTCTAAAATCACTCCAACAGAGGGATTCAGAAAAACTACCGTTTAGATTATCTTTTTCACTTATTTTATTTGACATATAAAAGAAGAGCAAAGAAGGAAAGAGAATCCTTCTGAAACTAACACCCACAATAGCCATTTTATTTCTGAAAAGTGGCCATCTGTTTAGCAATATCTGTAACATGGCCTGACTCTAGAACTTTGCTAACATTGTGTTATCTGAAGTATAACACGTTATTCAATTCCAAATTTGCGATTAAATGCCTTAATTTAAATTGGAGCCCCTTTAGCATGCATGCTGAACTGACCCAAACAGCAACAACTTCCTAATCCACCACCACGTAAAGCATGAACACAGACATCAACCGTGAGTCTGTTTTCATCTTTGAGCTCAGTCTCATTTTAAAAAATCATTGGAGATTGTATTGAAAACAAGCATACCCATTAGATTTGCAGATTACGATAGCCTGGTGTGAACAGGTGGAATGCAATAGACATTTCAGCAAAAAAAAAAAAAAAGATAAAATTAAAATTTGAATTCACTTAAGTGAAGAGATGTTTAAAAGATGTAAATGAGATGCAATAGGATGAGTTAAAATAAAAAAAGAGAAGAAAACTGAAGATGGGAACCAGTAGACCACACAGTAGACAGACCACAAGACACGCTGAATAACAGATTTGATATTATTAGTTTTTCCTTTCTTTCATTTATCCACATACTTAAGTGAATTTTATTTTTTCTTTCTTTCATTTATTCAAATGTGCATAGTGGGAGGGAAGTTCACACACATTGGATTGGAGCTTGGATTTCTCAGCCAGAGTTTCTGGCCTCATTTCTACCGTTTTATAGCTTTGTAAACTTATATAATTTTATTTTATATAATCTTATATAATCTATCTTAAATAATATTTATTTCAGTTACTTCACCTATAAAGTGGCAGTAAATGTTTCTATCTCATGAAGTTGTTGCAAAGATTAAATTAAACAGTGCACAAAAACATGTAGGAATCCCCATCTAGCATTTAGCATTACCCTTATCACACTACTGCAATCAATAGCAGTGTAAGGTGTGTTGGGGGTTGAATCATGTCCCCCACAAAGACATGTTCAAGTCCTAAGCCCTGGTCAGGTCCTGTGGGTGTTAACTTTCTGGGGAATATATACTAGTGAATATCCGGTCTCTGTCTTAGAAGCATTACTAGTTTAGTGGTTTATGTGGAGAAATAAACAAAGATGAGGTAGGGCACCTTGCACAAAATAGGTGAAAGAAAGGGAGATAGAGGAAAGAATGGGCCCATGAAGAAGAGACCCTTACACTGAGGTTAAGAAAAAAATTGAGTAATGATTGACTCTGGTGGTTTGAAACTGTATGCACCCCAGAAAATCATGTTCTTAAATGTAATCCATTGCTGTGTGTGTGAACCCATTGTAAGTAGGAACTTTTGATGAGGTTACTTCAGTTAAGGTGTGGCCTGCCTCACTCAGTACGAATCTTAATCCTATTACTGAAGTCCTTTATAAGCTGATAAAATTCAGACTCAGAGAGAGAGAAAGCCACAGATGAAGTAACCAGAAGCTGAACATCAACAGAACCTGAAAAGAAGGGAGGGACCAGGGGACATTACCAAATGCATGTCATATGACAAGCTAAGGACAAAAATCACCAGCTGCCTACCCCACAGCACCACAGTCTTTGGGAAGAAAGCATCACTTGATGACACCTTGACTTGGACTTTTCCCCAGTCTCGAAGCATGAACTCATAAATTCCATTGTTTGACCCAACCCATTTCCTGTTTTGAGCAGCCTGGGGAAACTAAAACATTAACTCCGGTAAGGAGGATAGCAAAGAGTTGTGTAAGGAGAAAAAAAGAATGTACAAAAGGTGGGAGGTCAGAGAAACTGTGGAAAATTTGAAGGACTGAAGGATATTCAACAGGGCTAAATTTTTGAATATTGTATAGGTGAGTAAGTGGGGAAGCAGTAGCAAAAGATCAGGAGGTGAGGTTGTGTAAGTAATGTGGTACCCAATCATGCAGAATTATTTTTAGCCATTTAAAGTATTTGGATTTTATACTAAAAGAGTTCTAAGCATCCTTGCTGTCTTGACTCAGGCTGTAACAATTGCTTCCTAACTCATTTTCCTACTTCCTGTCAGGCCTGAGTGATGAATTAAAAAATTCAAACCTGGCAGTGTTGCTCTGCTATTTAATAGTTTTCAGTAGATCTTCAGACTCCAAAGCCTCTGTGCATCCTCTTTGGAAAACACTGGATAATAGTTATCTTCCTCTGGGTCTTTACCACATAAGACCTTGACCCCTTTGAAGCAGGTGACTATCTAACCAGTATACCACTAGAATCTAGGTCAATGTCTGATTCATGTTCAATGCTCACATTTAATAATAATTCAGCCATCTGGGATGATTAAAATCTGAATTAGAGTAGTGATTAGGTACCTTTAAGGTATTTTCAATGATTGTACAACTCAAATTGTCTATAAGAGTGAATCTCAAATTGTGGTCTGTTAGAGATGATGTGCCCCACAAAAGACACATTCAAGTCCTAACTCCTGACCTGTGATTGTGAACCCATCAGTAAAGAAGGCCATTGAAAGACATGTTAGTGTGTGTGTAAGCTGGAAGAGGCTGTACCTTAATGCAATCTAGCTGAAGTCCTTATAAGCAAAGGAAATTGAAAAATAATTAAAAGCCACAAGTAAAATAATCCAGAGAGAGAGAGAGGGGGAAGTTTCCTCTTGTGATAAAGTACTGCCTTCTCCAAAACACTACAGACTTTGGAGAAAGAATGGTCTGGTGAACATCTTGATTTTGGACTTCCAGCCTCAAAGAAAAGAGACTCTAAGTGTTTAAGCCAACTGATATGTGGTATTTGTCATAGCATCCCTGTCAGACTAAGAAATGGTCCTTGGACCAACTGCATGAGTATCATCTAGGAACTTGTTAGAAAGGCACATGTAATGGGTCTATACCACCACCTACTGAATAGGAATCTCTAGGGAAGGTGTCCAGCAATCTCTGTTTTAATAAGCCCTCCAGGTGACTCTGACACACAGAAAGGTTCCAGGACCACTGTCTAAAGCACTGATGTCTCTAGTGAGGGGATATGCTTTGTGATTTATTAATGGGACGCAATTATAAAACTGCTACACATCATTGATAGGATATTAATTCTTTTTCATTTTGCTTTAAGGCATAGTGTATGATGCTTCTGCTGGTACTAATTGGAATTTTGTGTGTGTGTGTGTGTATTTAATCAAAAAGCCCTTTTTATAAATTTTACATTTGAAGGTTTGAGTTCATTTATTTACTTTTTTCCATTATTATTCTATATAAAATTTCAGGATGAGTTCAATATCTGATAAGGATTCTGAACTTGTCACCTTAACTAAGCTTTTTGTTGACTTATCTGTGAAGATTAATGAAGAAATTTGTCTTAGAACTGTTTTAGAGCTATTAATTAGCAGCAGAGTCTAGACAAAGAATCAGAGATGACAATTTAGAATCCAGAAAGTGGAAGAAAACGTAGCCTGTTTTATTGACTCATACATTCCTTTGACATCTGGAAGAGTGAGTCAGAAATAGCATAAACTCAATAATTTTATTTTTCCATTAAGTAGTTTGCAATATTTCTGGGTTGCAGTTGCTGGCTTTGTTTGGTTTTCTTCACTCATGAGTGCATTATGACTCCTTGCCCTTTTGATTGTTTTATGCGCATTTTTAGAAAGCTAACTACATTAAGGTCAGATGGAAAGGGTATTATCATATTGAATACAATGGTCAATATCCTCTTACAAATTCTTACTTCACAATGATCATTACATGCGCTGAATAGCATTAAAAAAAATCTAATAATGTATTTAAAGTTTCTCTACACAACAGTGAATATAAACCAAAACAAACTAAAGAAATGAACAACAACAACCAAAAAACAGCATGGATACTTTATTCTGCCTCTTAGTATATATTTACTTAATATACATTAAACTGTGGCACTTTATAAATCTGGTTTTATTGTCTTGCTCAAAAACAAGGGAATGTACAATAAAGTTATTTGCAAGTCATTAGGAGAGAATCAAAGTATCTTAGAATGGAAGATATTATAAACTGATCTGTTGCTTTACTATATTTTCTTTATGAGTTGGCTGAAGCCCAGAGAGGGTAAATGACCTGTCAGAGGATGGTTAATTCAGGACAGTGTTAGACTTAGTAACCAGCCATAGCGACCCTAAGTCTAGGGCTTGAAAAAGGAATATTTGTCAATTCAAGTACGTGTGTATGTATTTTAAAATTTTTAAGGTAATATTTAAGAAAATGTAGGTAATGGAAATTAGAAAGAAATTTTTAAAATATCAGACAGTTTGATATTTGTTATAAATATTTCTATGATTTTAAATGTATTTGCAATTTTTGAAGTTTTACCTGTATTTAGGGCACAAGTTAAGGAGAACAGGGAGGAAGAAATAGCTCAGGGTATCATGTTTTGCTTCTGTATGGTGTCAGACTTTCAGAAAAGAAAGTAATGGTTCATTTAAATTTTCTTCTGTATGTTAAGAAAGGTAATATCATTCATTCCTTCATTCAATAGATAAATATTAAAAGCCTAAGAAATCACGCGTACTGTTCTTAGTGATGGAGATACAGCGTGAAATAAAGCAAACAGAAATCCTTGCCCTGATGGAACTTGCATTCTGGTGGAGTAAGTTAATAACAAGCAAATACATTGGAGAATGCTTAATATATAAAATAAAGATAACTGGGAAAATTAGGGCAGAAAAGGAGGAGACGTACAGAAATAAGGTGGGATATACTTGACAGAGAATTGCCAAGGTGACACTTGAAAAACAACTAAAAGAGCTGAGAGCCAGCCATATGTATTTCTGGGTTAAGTAAACCTTTGAGTTATTTCCTTCCCTTGAATTATTTCTGGATTTAACTATTGCTCAGTAAACTGCCTCCAGAAGCCATATGTCCTGTTGATAAGGTAAACATACAAACTCGAGCAGTACAGGGCAAGAAAGAATCAGTGTGAGTTTAGCAAATTCCTCACGTTCTCCAGACTTTCAGAGTCATCCCAAATGAGCCCCTAGGATTATTTTCAATCTAGACAAGGTTCTTCTACTCTTTCCTACTGTTATTCCAATGTGGGATGTCTCAAACAGGTTTCAGATACTCTTTGCCAAGCATAAACCAAAAACTAAAAAATAGTGGATTAAATACATATAGCTTCCAAAGATAACCTGGTTGCTAATTAAATAGCAAAAGTTTGGTGACAAACAAATTCTATCTTATTTTACATGTGTATCTGGATTGGATCCCAAGAAGATCCCAAATTGGCTAAAATGTAGACTCGTGTGTTAGGTTCAAGTGTCAGCTTGGCCAGGTGATGACGCCCTGTTGTTTTGTAATTCCAAGACTTTTCCTGAATGGATATAAACAGTGATAAAAAATCTAGAATTATATAAAATGTTGTTAGTGAAAAAAGAATTACATAGCATGTATGATATGAGAAAGAAAATCTAAAATTTTGTGGTTAACTCTGCTTCTCAAAATATTTTCATACTAACAACATTTTTAAAGACAAATTTTCAACTTGTCTAATGTTATTACTCTTTTTTGGGGACTAAGACGTTAGAAAGGTTATAAAAGAAGCTCTTTTTCTCCCCTGCCACATACATACAAAACTCTTCTCAGTGGTAAAAGTTAACTGACTCCTGCCATATGAAGATCACAGAAAATAATAAGGCAGATTTTATGATGTCTGGTTGTGTCCTCGTTTTATCCTAATTTAGATCCAACTATTTAATTTTTATGTCAAGTGCCCAAGGCATTAGTTCTAGAGGTGATTGTGGGCTTTTTAATAACAGATACACTTTTGCCTTAGGAAAGGTATTACTCTCTAAGCCATAGTCTCATGCTCATTAAATTAGGAGAGTAATATAGACTTTATGGAGTTAATACTAAAATTAAATGAGGTAATACACAATGGTACTATATAAATGAGAAATTGGATGTGATGAAGGTTAAATGAAAAAATATACATAATATACATAAGTATAATGTACCTGGTTCATACCACATGGTAAGCACTCAGTAAATACTAGCTAAATAATTAATAAAGATGTTACTTGTTAAATATTGAGCTTGTTTTACTGTTAGACACCTTCATTTAATGATTGGATACAGCAAAATGGTTTTCAGAAATCTGACCCTCATTTCGTGTTCTTCCCAATTAAAACCAAGTAAATTGTACTCACAACACACCAGCATCTGGACTATACATTTAGTTTGTGCAAAAGAAAACAGGCTTAGACTAAAAGTGGGAAAGTAACTCGTCATATATTGTCCAAGGTGCAGTTGTTATGTTTTATGAACAGACCAATAGTCCTGCTTTAGAAGTGCCCAGATTTTTCTTTTTCCACATAAATTATTAGTAATAACAATAATAATAACAAAATCATGTGATCCTCATAAGAACTCCATGATTCCCAATTCTCAAGGAGTAATGGATCAGACTCTCAGTGGTTTGTTGAGTAGTTCAAAGTTGACAAGGCAGCAGGCAACGCAGCTGACACCAGAACACTGCGTCTGATTCCAGGTCTGAGGCTTTTTTTACTACGCCAGGGTATATCTGATTCCCCCATGACAGGGAGGTAGTTGGCTTCACACAGGGAAAACTTAAGAGGTCTTCATATTCTGAATGGAAAACAAAAGCTGGGGAAGGTCAGTCAAAATAAACATTAAAAACTCTATTAAAAAAAAAAAAAACTTGATTCATCTTCTCCAAAGAAAATTGAAGGACACATACTGATATTCTAAAATGATCTTGGATTAATTGAATAATAAAAAGAAGATACTAGATTAAACTGCTGGGTAGTCTAAATCCTTAAAAGATTTGTTAAAATGATTACATTTCTGATATTTATTTGAAAAAAGATAGGTGGATATATGTACACGTGATTAATTTTAATGAAAACTTATTGAGAGAAAAGAGTTAATTATGTATAGTTTATGTCTTCATAAAGTATATTTTCAACTTACAGTAATTTTACTATACTGATAAGCAGATAAAATTTGAATTTACATTTTTCAGTATATATTAATTTTATAGAGATGTACTCATAAGTATTTGCTTATTGTAAAGGATTGTCTTAAGTAAGCTTGTGTGTATAAGAATGTGTTTGTCTCTGTGTACATGTGTGTATGGATGTGTTTCCAGGAAAGTGGGAGAAAAAATAAATAAAATATAGTAACTAAAATGTGGTGTTTGAAGAAATTAAGCATTATTAATCCAAGGAGAGAGGGAACAGATACATGTCAGCAAACATTAAGTGATTTTTGACTCAAGAATTCTTGGAGGTAGAGTAAGAAAAGAAGATAAATTTTTTTGCTAGCCAAAGGGAGGTAGGAAAGAAAAAAAAAAAAAAACCAAATGAAGAATTAAAAAAAAAAATAGTGACGAGGAGAGAATAAAGAAGGATTCATTTAAAGTGCTGCATTCTGTCTGGCCTTCTCCTTCCACGGGATATTCAGTGCAAGCAGTTGGTGCCCCTGCAATTTTGACAATTGCATGCTCTGAAAGACTTTTTACCCCCACTGATCATTTTGATAGAATTAGAGTAGTTTCAAAGCAAAAAAGATCAGGTTTGGGTGTGTATATGTGAATTATGAAAGATAACTCTTTCCCTGATTTATTTTAAAGAACTTGCTATGAAAATGCAAATAGGATGGGTTCAACTAAACACACTTCAGATTAAAATTGTGCCTGATGCATAAGCAGCTCACTGAGTGATTCTGTCACATTAGCCAACTGAAATTTTTAATTATATTTACGTTTAATGAAACATGGTCATTAGAATTTGGATGCATTGCATTAATTAAAAGGGAATGGAAGAAATATAAACACTTTGTAGGTTATGCACTTTTTCATTATTTTTCTATGCTTATATTTTGCATGAATCACAATGTAGATGTCTGTAAATTGACTTGGAATAGGGCAAATCCATTCAATAAACCAATACTTTAAGCGGCAAAGCTGTAAAGATACTCATTAATGAGAATTCCATCAAATAACTCTTGAAAGAAGAAACTGTATAATGAGAATTAAAAGTTCCAACAATACCCATTAGGGTATTCTACTGCACCATTGATTCCACTTGTATCAATTGCTTTCAGTTAGCTGAACTCTTGAGAGTTTATTGGAAAGGACTAATAAACCAATCAATTTTCTTTTTAACCTCACAAGGGTAGCTTGTATGAATTAAATGCCGTCCCCTCTGCTTTCCATTTTTCTCACATATTTAATAGGAATATCTCCACATTTATTTTTATATTCTTCTTCCAAAAATAAGCACAAGAAAAACATATGAATATATTCTGTCTTTGAGGGAAACTTGGCAATTCTTTCCATACCTTAGGTTACTATTGCACCTATGAAACTAAAAATCTGTCTCTAGGTTTTAGGTTCAGTGTTCTTAGATATGTGGTAATTGCAGAGCAATATTGCTTAATACTGAAACTATGAATCCTCTAATCTATTGCTTAGGGTTATTGTATCACCATGTCAAAAAATGGATCTATTTTTTTCTGTGTTTAAAGGTAAGATTAAAATACATTTGTAAAACGCCATAAAATATCTCTCAAAAAATTACAGGGAGAGATGCATATAAGTACTAAGAGAAAATGATGGTTACATTGTGATATTTAATCCTTATTTGCTTGAAAATAACAATACAGCTTTTAATTGTTAAATACATGCTTAAACATACTTTTAGAAAACTGTTGAAGATATTTAGAACAGAATTATATGCTATCTTGAATGATTTACCTTGTTGGCAGAATGTAGCTGCTATTATTGCTTCAATTATTTCAGCTGAAGTTCAAGCAATGGCTTTTTGTTGAATCTGAGGTTCAGGTTTTCCAGATTTATCTGGAAATATTTCTATGGTAGACATTTTTTGAAACATGTGAAAACACTAATTCTAAAATGTTTCCGTAATTATAAAATAAATGTTTTAGTTTGGAAAGCTGCTGGAATGCAATATACCAGAAATGGAACAGCTTTTATTAAGGGAATTTAGTAAGTAAAAATTCACAGTTCTAAGCCTATGAAAATGTCCAAATTGAGGCATCCAGGGAAAGATACTTTTATTCAAGAAAGACTGATGCACCTGGAACACCTCTGGTCAACTGGGAAGGCACACTGGTCCCTTGCTGGTCCCTTGCTTCTGGGCCTCATTGCTGTCAGCCTCTGTTCCTGTGAGGTTTCCTCACTTTGCTACTCTGGGTCTAGCTTTCATCTCTTGGCTTCCCTTAGCTCTCTCCAAATTCTGGCTTGCTTAACATCTCATGGGAAACCACATGTGCTGGACTCAGAAACATCTCCATGCATCTGTGTGATTCTGTTCTCCAAGTATCAGGATCAATGTCAGCTCTGCTCTCTCCAAAGCATTTCCTCTTTTACAGGACTCCAGAAAACAAATCGAGACTCACTTGGAATGGGTGGAGTCACATCTCCATCTAATCAAAAGGTCACACCCACAATTGGGCATGCCTTGTCTCCATGGAGATAATCTAACCAAATTCCCACCCTACAATATTGAATCAGGATTAAAAGAAATGGCTGTCACCACAAAATTGAATCAGGATGAAAACAAGGCTTTTCTGGGGTTCATAATACTTTTAAACCAGCACAATAAAATTCTTGTCATAGTTAATTAACAGGATGCTTATTTATAGACATCATACAAAGTTTTAGGCCTCAGTCAACATAGATTTCCATGTGAATACACATTTAACATGTCATTCCTGCATACTTATGAATGAACTTGCTTAAATTATTAAGGAGTTAATGTGAAATTTTATAATAATTTGTGAAATATAATCACATGAACCTAATGTAATTTACCAAATATGATGAAAATTAACTCAAAGGAAAACGTTCAAGGACTTTAAACACACAGGAGAAGGTTTATCGCTGAAAGTTTACTCATTGAAATTGAGAAACTTCATCCACTTTCCATAAATAAATATCACTGTAGTGACAGACAGAAAAGTAAATTTCTATCCATACTGAATAATAAGTCTTTAGGAAAACTGTCATTTTGGTAAAATGTCAGGCACTTCATTTAAAGTAAACGTAAACTATGTGATGATAATTTTACAGAAGTTGTCAGCAATTTCTCCAAAGACGAATTTATCAGTCTTTGGCCCTCCCTGAAGCTTCCTTGTCCTCTTTAACCCCTATAATGAATGTCCGAGGTTAACCCCTCTCGGAATGTACACGCAGGAGAACTGAATTGTAGCCCTTATGAGGTAATGAGTCTGCCTTCCGTCCTTTTAGGCCGTGCCCTGCATGTGCTCCCTTTTAATCTGTGGGGGCTAGCAACCACAGAATCACATAATTTTGCTGAGGCTGTGTTGAGGAGGGACAGATGGTAATGGTAACTATTAGTGCATTTACTATCTATAAATAAAAGAAAATAGAGCTGAATATAATCTACCCCCAAATTTATTTGCTAGAAACTTTCATTCAGATACACTATTTGATCCTGTGTGTGCATCTTTGTGTATGTGCATCATAAAATCTACAAAATTCTCAAAACAAATATCACACTTCAGATAACTCTGCATCCCTACTTGTTTGCCTCGTCTTTCCACCTTACACACAATAGACCCATGGATATGTTTCCTGCCTATTACTTGAAGTGGAAAATTAAAATCATATATTTTCTCCCACATTGCTACCAAGACAGTAATACCTTTGGTCTTAAAAACAGCCTCATAGGATGTGCTGAAATATTAGTTTTGTAAGTTAAAACAGTCCTCAGCATGCAGTTTTGAAGACAAGGGGTTTGAAACGATGCAATTTGCATCACTGATCAAGGAGCAGGTAACTTTTGTCAGCCTTCTCTTTGTGGCTGGATTTATACAAATTAAACAAATTGCGACCACTATAAATAATGTACAATGGTTTTAGAAAACTTTTCTATGTTTATATTAATAGAGTATATGTATTGCTTATAATATCCAAACGCATAATTTGCACATGCATATTTATATTTATTAACATATATATTATAAAATCTACTTATATTTTTATTCATTTTACAAATATGTAATATCTACCAGATATAAGCCCTAATAATAGACCATGAGGTTGCACAGATGACCAGATTTCACGTCTAGTGCCCAGATAAATATTTAAAGTAGAATACAAAATGTTGTGAGGTGTGCTTTCACCCAGCAGAGAATATCTAAAAATATTGCTGGGGGGAGTAGTTGGAGGAGCGATGATAGAGAAGACCTCAGAGCATTATAGCTGAGGTTTTAAAAGGTACATAGTAGATTTCCTAGTGGTTGAGTAAAGGAAGATTGGACCATGTATGACACATTCAGGAAATACAATTAGCTGTCCCTGGAGACTGGGGTAGAGAAAAACAGGGGCACGTTGGAAAGAGCAAGTTTCAATATGGTCTGCAGTTTGAGCATTCTACTGTCATTAGTGGAGAATCAGAAAAAGGTTTTAAGGGGGGAAATATAAGCAATTAGTCTTTTTATTTTAGAAAGATAATAGGATGCACGGGAGAATCAAGTTTCTAGAGGCAGAAAGAGTAGTTAGGAAGCTTATTGTAATAGGCCAATAGGGAGATGATGATGGTAAAGTGCATGGGGCTGAAGAAAAGTCTGGTGTAAGAGGTAAAAATACTGGAGATTATGGAAGAAGTGTGGGACTATAGAAAACCTCAGTTTGCTTTCTCTAGCAAGTGGATATTGAAAGCAATTAATCAAAACCACACACAATACATATGCACACATACACATACACAACCGGCATGTCAAAAGTATAATGAAGACATATGAAAGTTTTAGCAACATATTAATTCTTGTTTCAATGTCAAAAATATAATGGAGAAATGTGAAAGTTTTAGCAACATATTAATTCTTGTTTCATTTTTTTCCCTCTGTACAATAGTACTTTTTGCTCTAAGGGTTATTTTCAGTCATGTAAACAGTGATTATTATGTGTCATTAATATGTGAATGTCTATTCTAGGTCCTGGCGTTCAGCAAGGCGCAGGCTCAGAGTCTGGCTTGGAAAATGTCTGCTAAGTTCTTATTCTCCTGGGACCTGGGGTTAGGGTGAAGGGAACCCAGGGGTGCTACCTCTATTTTCAAACATACCTGCCCTGGCGGTCAGGGTGGTATTTGAGATTCAGGTGTGTACGGGGGTGGGAGGATGGTGTAAACTTGGGTGAGATTCATTTGAACATTTTTTCAATAAGTAATTATTGAACATCAAAAAGAAAAAGACCCTA
The DNA here is from genome assembly GCA_004026745.1 of Myrmecophaga tridactyla. NCBI lineage: Eukaryota > Metazoa > Chordata > Mammalia > Pilosa > Myrmecophagidae > Myrmecophaga > Myrmecophaga tridactyla. Next base: position 74,798 of record PVIY010002700.1, read on the forward strand.
TTGGCTTGTGCTTTCATCCTAGCTGGGTGTCATTGACATTGCATCACTTCAAGCTCAAAAGATAAATCCATAAGGAAATTTAATTTAGAAGCCTCTGTTCTATAATAACAAATAGGTCCTACCTAGATAAAACTTTTCCCTAAGAGAGTTATGATGTCTCTTGGTCATTATAGGTGGAAAAAAAATACCTTTCAGCTCTACCCCTTTTTAGGGAAGCAAAACTCCTAAAAGGTAGAAAAAATTAAAGCAGAAATAATATTATCACAATATTATTTTTAAAAACTCAAAATCGTCTTTGAAAAGTTGACTTGTTAAAAGAAAAACAACTGTAACAGAAACTATATTTGATGTTTTCTTCTACAGTCCAGGTTGAAAAGCCATATAGAAAAAAACACCTAATTTACTGGTTCTACTATATACATTCTAATTATAGAAACTATATTAAATGCATAAGAGAAAATTCAAATAAAAGCTACATGAAAAATATATGTAGTTGCATTATATGTGTGTGTGTATATATCAATATATATATCATTGCTCTTTCTCTATCCTAGTAATTTCCTGTCAGATTTTTTTTAAGTACATCAAATACAAAAGAAAAAAATCATTTTTACAGACCTCAGGCCAGTGTCCCAGGTGAAAGAGAAATGACACAAAACTTCCTTGATGGGAGATTAAGAGCTTTCTCATCATTCTTGGCCAAGCTTTAAGCCATTTCTAAAATGTGATTTCTTTTTTGAGGAAAGGAGCTTCCAAATTACTCAATGAAGAAAATACAATTAGGGAACTAGAATTTGGGCGACAGGCACCCAGATATGTAGTCCTTTGAGTCATCACACACGACATGGATAAATGTTAAGAAATAGCAAGGGAAATATAAAGGATATAGAGAATTCCTAATGGTCTCCCTTACTTCTCAATAGCTTTCACGGTGAAAAATATGTTTTCAGAGCTATGTTGTGGAATATCCTTGTAGCTAAGTGATTTTTTTTTTTTTACAATAAACTTCCCACAAGTTCTTCTCTAGACACACCATATGATCCATATGCCTCAAGCCTGTTCTATTTTCTAATTGAATTCTTGAATTTTGAATAATTAATGGTTTTGGTCATAGTTTTTTACCTCATTCCCTCATCCTCTATGCAACATGTTCAAATTCTGCTCCAGTTCTCTGAAGAATATTTACTTCTCTGCCACTTTTTCCATTCCTGTGGCTCCAGATCAGTCAACTGCCAACACCCAATCAAGGAGGATTTATTCATATTGAAATGCTGAACTAAACTCTCAGGAGGGCATATGGTTCTGGGTAATGAAATGTCACAGTAGCAGATTTTATAAAATACTTAGGCTAAAGAAGAAAGCCTTGAAATGGTACTATGTGAGTAGTTTACAGAATTCATCAGATAAAATGCAACAAAACATTATGTAATTGGCATATAGGCTGATTTTTCATTAGGACAAATACAATGGAGAATGAGGTCATGCTTAAACATGAAAAGGACCCCAGGTATACTCATCCAGCTTCTCAGTATCTCCTGATTCTGTTGCTTAAATAAATTTTCCCCAAGTGAGTTTCAAAGTGAAACATGAAGAATGAGCACAGACATTTTGTGCACCATTGAATAGATTTTCAGATTAGTTCTGGTTGAATGCTTTTTAGTGTGAATACTATATTTAGGTGCTCAGTATAAAAGGTCATTCTATAAGCAGTGCCTGATACAGTGATTTGTGTTAGTTTTAGACAATTCAGAATTCACTTGTTATCTCAAATGACCTAATTCTGCCTGACAATTCTAACATTAGACAAAAGAAAATTATACCCCTTTCATTATATCTTTAAGGGGCTGAAATTCCCCACAGCCATGTTTTGTTCTATTTTCTTTAAGCTCTGAATAGTTTAACTGTAACCATTCATTATTATTTTAGCTAGCATTTATTTAGAATCTTGTGCATATTTTTCTAATTCATGTGATACCATTAATAACTGATAAGAGCTCTAAGTTTAGATCATGGCAGTTTCATTTTTTATTTTTAGTTTTAAGACAAAAGAAGGAAATAATTGTAAGAACATGAGCATTGAAATAAATTTCATAAAGATCAGTCAAAGTCTAATAAAGTTAGTATGAGTTTTTGAAAAGGATTTATGAGACCAATATATTCCTGTGTCATTTCAATCTTTTGTCTCAGATAACTTCCATGGTGACTTTTGAAGAGGTTGGAGTAATCCGAAAGACAAAGAGGTGAATGGCTATTTTATTTTAAGTCAAAGGAGAAAAAATAAAAGGCAAGTTTTTTTAATTTACAAGAAAAGAACTACAGAATTTGTGGCCTAATATTGAATTAGCTACATGGACTTGACTGATAAATCCACAGTAAATGCATATCCATGGTTCTTTCAAGTTTTATTGTGTGATTGTCTCAACCCAGTAAATGAATAACCATTGATATAGGCTGATTTTGAACAGGTGGAATTTATTTATTATGCTTTTTCCTTAGTGTTTAACAAAATACCTTGCACATAGCAAATAATCAATGAGTTTCTGTTTAATTAAGTTATGAATCAAAAACTTTTTCCTTTTTGCTAAATGCTGGTCAAATCATATGCAGATTTTTACTGTGTCAAATAACTTCACAATTTTGATAGTGAACAAGGAACTCAATTCTCCATAAGGGCCTTTACACTGTAGATGTCTGTGTATATGTGTGTATATAAATATATACATATACATTTTTTGCTTATTTATCTATTACATTTTAGAAAGTTCATTCTAAAGTGACATTATCATAACAGTTATTTCAGAAAATTATTTTAAGGATTTTAGGTGTCCCTTTAATAAAGAGTTTTAAAATAACTTTAGTGTTCCCCATCATGGTTAAAGACAATTAAAGTACAAACAACCAGCCACTGGCATGGACAGATGTTCTGATTTATAGTATCGATAACTGCATCAAAATTTAAATCCCTATAATTCTTATAAATAATCACAGAATTGACGCTTTACTTCTTTTTCTAACAATCATCATATCTACTTTTCCCAAGGGCTTGGACAGTTCTAACTGATTCTTTTTCCACACCACATACACTATGAATATTCATGCTAAAATAATAACTATTAAAACAAAGCATGAATTATTTACTTCTGCCCAGAGTTGCATTAACTTTATGGAATATTACTAATTCACAAAGGCTTTTGAACATCCACCTGAGGTCAGTTAAGCACTCATAATACATGATTCTAAAAATAATGTTCCCAAAGTGTAAGATTTTACTTGAAAAAGTCAATTCAACTCTAACTGTAATATATGGTAAGATTTTTTTCCAGATCAGAGAAAAGTATTTCTCTTCTTTTTACAGGTTAAGAAATGAATGGGGACTTTGTGAAATGGAAACAAAGAGGTTACTCCTGAAACATTGTCCTCGCATCTATGGACATTTCATAGCAATTGTGAAAGGCAGAGAGATTACGTTCCCTGCTGACATTTTGGTAGCACTAATGTTGTGTCACAACATTGTGGGGAAATACTAATGGAGTAGAGAGATTTTCAGCTAAGGCAATCTCTTCTCCCTTGGTTTGCAAGGCAGGACATGAAGTTGTGACTGTCAGAAACCTTCTCTTCCCTTTAGTATTAGTGTAGTACAGTGAAAAGAATACAGAATCTAAAGCAGACCCATGTATGCAATTTTGTGCAAATTAATGAATGTCTCCAAATCCCCAGTTTCATCTATAATGTTCCTACTACATAATAAGGATGATGGGTGAAGTAAATAAGTTAATGGAGAGTATTTACGTAATGAAATTCTTGGGGAGATACTGTGACTTTAAAGAATCAGGCACTTGGTTTCAAGTCATCAGTCTGCCTCTTGTGCATTTTGATACTTTGGGGAAAGTTACTTAATCTCTCTCAACCTCAGCTTTCTCATCTGTGAAATAGGGATGATAATATTGTTGACTAATGTGGTGTGTTGTTGTGAGGATTAAAGGATTTTATATATATATATATATATATATATATATAAAGTTTTCAGCACAGTGAATGGCATACATTTATGTTAGTTTTTTTTTAAACTAAATTGTTACTATTTAACCATTGTTACTTGGTTATTTTCATTCCTATGATTTATCTGGTGATAATGAGATTCAAGGACCAGAATGACAGCTAAAATTTCAGTCTTAGGAGGGAAAAAGAGTTTCTTTTATCTGATGAGTTATTAATGAGTATTTGGGAGTGGGGGTGCTGGCTTGAAAGTGCTATAGACCCCAGAAAATCCATGTTCTTCCAATCCAATCTTATGGGGGAAGACCTATTATTATGTGAGACCTTTTGATTAGGTTATTTTCATGGAGATGTGGCTCTGCCCATTCAGGGTGGGTCTTAATCCACTCACTGGAGTCCTATAATAGGAAGACCCTTTGGAAAAAGCATAGATGCTTAAAGAGCCCACACAGGGAGCAGAGACTTGGAGATAGAGTACCCCAGTAGATGCTGAGGAAGGACCCACAGGAGCTGAGAGAGCCATTTTGAAACCAACCCAGGAGAGAAGAGCCAGCAGATGACACCATATGCCTTCCCATGGGACAGAGAAATCCCAAACAATTTTGCCCTTTGTTGAGTGAAGATATCCTCTTGTTTATGCCTTAATTTGTATATTATCATGGCCTTAGAACTGCAAATTTGTAACCTAATAAACCCTCTTTGTAAAAGCCAGTCCATTTCTGGTATATTGCTTTGTAAAAGCCAATCCATTTCTGGTATATTACATTCTGGCAGCATTAGCAAACTGAAACGGGGAAAAAAGGGCATACACAATTTATATTGAGAGTGAATACTGGATAAATCATATTAAAATTACTTTAATATACAAGTTCCTGTGGGTTACTACACAATTACCTAAATATATGTCTTGGCCTTTAAGAGGCAATAACCAAAGAATATGGAGAATCTTTTACTGCTTTTTATAGACTTATGCTGTAAGAAGACCAGAACAAAAAGTATTGCTAATTCCTTAACTAATCACAATTTTACTTAAAAAAATAAAAGGAAAAATTGCATTTAGTATTTTTGTGGTAATATTACCAAATCAAATATAGATATGCTTTCAGAAGAGTGAGGCATAAATCCAATTCGTTTATTCAATCATTTGAAAAATATTTGAGTGGTTATTATGCTTCAGAGAACTTCCTAAGCTCCGAGTATATAACACTGAACAAAATAGATGAAAATGTTTGCCAAGATCAATTTTTTTTTCCTGAGAGAAATCAACAGCAAAAAAATTAAATATAGTGTGGGTTATATGCTTTAAGTAATTAGGAGAAAAAATATGACAGGGAGAATTGATAGGAAGTGATATAGTAGAGGGTCCTACAATTTTAGATAGGGATGTTGGGAAGGTTTCACTGAGAAGGCAAGATCTGAGCAGAAACCTGTGGGAGGTAAGGAGTGAATGATGTGGATCTCTGAGAAATGGGTGACCCAGGTGAGGGAAGAGCAAATGACAACCCATCAGGAACAGTAGACGACTGATGTTCTCAAGATGATGACAATTCTTGGAGAATAAACTTAGGTCTGCAACCTTTGCAGAAGGAGTTCCCAAGCTGCTTATATTTGTTATCTTCCCAGCTTAATTGATAGGTAGTCATTGCAACTAGAAGCTTCAGCCTGGAAATTATGGTGTGCCCAAAGAGGTGGCATCTCAGGACTTCATTCTCTCATACAAGGACCCTTTACATCACCATCTCAGAGATTTCTTTCCTTTCATTCCTTTCTTTTTTTCTAATTTCCTTATAAGAATGTGGAGGTCCTATATGGAAAATAGATGTGGCATGTTGTTTATGAAATTCTCTTATTGGTTATAGGGTCCTCCATTTCGCGCACAGAGAATACTGCCCTTTCATAATAGGAAAGCAGGGAAAAGAAGTAGGAAACCTGGCAGGTGCCAAGGGAGTGAGGTTGTTTTGACTAGTTATTAATGTAGAGATATAGGGATTATTTAATATAGTCTTATATGTGCTTATCATTAAGAAAAAAAGAGAGAAATGAACATTTTATCTTCTACAGCATAAAATACCTCATGGAGTTAACAAAGCAAGAGAGGGTTGCTATCAGTGCTAGGGGACTGCCTTATAGGTAAAATGCCTTAATAAGAAATCCTTTGGATAGTAGTATAATTAGTATCGTGTCTAATTTGGTTCCAAAATTCCTAAAATTTACCAAAACATATGAAATTGGCAGAAGAATATAGAAGTTTCCAACATATTTTTTGAAATAAGGAAGAATTTCGATTTCAACAATAATGTTTCGTTAAAAGCTTTGAACAGATAAAAATAAAATAAAAACTGTTAAGAGGGGCTATCTCTAAATGGTGACATTTGGAATGGTTTCCTTCCTCTGTAATTTTCTGCACGGTCAAATTTCTCCAAAATAAATAACAAAAATAGGTAAAAACAAATATTCCGAAAAGCTTATGCCAGCAATACAAATACTTAACTGAGGTTTGAATGTTAAAAAAAAAACAAAAACAAAAAAAACAGGCAAAAATGTTTGCATTATTTCAGTCCAGATGGCCATCAACTTATGCTTTCTGTATACAACATTTGAAAGCTATGACTTTTAACACAAAATAATGAGAATAATAATCGCAATAATGGTAGAAATCTCACGAAGTCCGCCTCACTCCAGCCAGGTTACCTGAAAGCAATGCCTGGCTTGTGCAATTCAACTGATGAGTTCAGGAACCATTGTTACCACTGCAACAACCAGATGTCACTGCAGGCTGCATGAAAATGTCAGAGAAAATGAAGCAAATTCAAGTAATAGTAGAAAAGAAATCTCACTCCTAAAGTATATTCTTTCCCACCCTAAAGACTGTCAATTTGAAGACTCTTTTTTTTTTTTCATTTTCAGCATTTTCTCTGACTGGAAATCAGAGCCTGAAAATATTTCCCTTTATCTCGATCTGGTATCACAGCCCATTCACAGACCCATTAGACTCAGAGGGGTCTGACCAAAGCAAGGCAACTGCAGAGCCTGAAAAAAGGAGCAAGGAACCTGCTCAGGTGCTGAGGGTGCTGCAGAGGGGGAGGATTTAGGTGGGGAGGGAGGAAATGTTATTAAGTTGTAGAACAGAGTATGACATATCATTTTCTGGGTAGATGGGCAGAGTAATGCATGTGCTGATCTCAGCTCTGCAGGCATAAAATACTTTTAGTGCAATCTGTTTTCCACCACCACTACAAACAAGCCTTCGAAGGCTTTTTTTTCCCATTAAAAGTAAAAGCCAACTATCTTTGGGCTTAAGGCTGGAATTTGAGAGCGCAATCCTCTAAAATCAGATCCTTTAAAATAGGGGAGTGAAATCTTTCTAGGACTAGTTTTCTATCTACTTAAGGTAGAAAGTATTTCCACAGTGAAACCCTATCACATGGAAACGAAGTCCTATTTCTTCTAGTAAAAAGAGCTTAATAAACAATTTCTGGGATACAGATCCTTTAAATTATAATTGTAGAACTGAAAATAGCTAATAACGATATGATTTTATGATCACTAATTCAATCTTAAAAATCTACTTTGGACATAAATAGAATCATAAAACAGGCATGCATTATATACCTATTTATCTTATTAATAATAATTCCAATCAAATTTGTGTGGCGCTAGAAATGTCATAATACATAACTCTGAAGTGAAATGGAAATAAAGCCTGAAGACTGATTGATGAAACACAAAACTAGTTCAGTAAACTGAGGCGATTATAGAATTCTTGGAAGGTAGAAATATGGAAATCTAAAAGAGAATTACTAATGTCCTCCCATTGAAGTCACTTGTTCATAATGTCATCACAAATTGATTATAGGTCCAATTTTTGTAAAAGCAATTCTCTCACAGAACGCCTCATAACAGTAGTGCTAGAGAGTAAAAAACTCAAAAATCTCTGCTCTCTTATGCCAGTTATAGGTTTACAGGCAAGTTATTTAACCTCTCAGCACTTGCTCTGTGAAATTGCCTAAGAATACTACAGGGAGGTTTGGGAGATCACCTGTGATGTTATGCATAAAAGCAATTTGTATACTATTGATACTTTAAGAATGTAAGGTATGAATTGCCATCTGTCAAGTCTTCACCACACTCAAGAGAAGAAGTCTGTATTTTAGTGACTGTGCTGCGTCAGAATATGAATGAGCTGGCCGAAGGACAGATCTCAGCCTGCCTGCTCAATTTTTGTGGACCTCAAAGTGCTGAAGAAGCTACATGCCCCTTGAGATATCTCCCAAGGTTGAGGCACCTTCTCTTACTAGCGTCTTAATTCCCAGCATGCAGTGTAAAGAAGGAGGCAAGGATTTTCTATAGCTTCTAAGAAAGATAAGTCTGTTCTTATAATTAAGGGCTCTGACCGGCTTAGGTGCATTATAACAAAGAATTTGAGTTGGGAGGAAGAAATGATTTCTCTCTTGTAATTAGGAAACATATTCCCCAGAAAGGAGAGTAGAATGGGAATGAATTTTTCTGATTCCTCACTTTTTCCGTCCTCCTCACCTATACATAAATTAGGAGATTTGCATACATAAAATATATCTCAAAAAACTCAATAAAAGCATAGTTTAAAATATGCAGCTAATTATATGAGAATGTTCATCTCTTTTCCCTATAAGGCAAATGAATATTTATCAAGTTAAATTCCAAGATAGTTATTATCTCACTTGCATTTTGAATATAATTACATTGGAAGGCAATTGTTCTGATGGGTATAGGCAGAGATTAAAAGATTTGCATGGGCTTTTTAAAAATGCAAAATAATCATAGTTGTTTTATCATTAACAGAGTAGTTCAACCCTACCCTGCAGCTGAAAATAAGTTAGCATTAAAGCATAGCAGCTCTAAAGATATTACACAATAAATGAAGATGGCCAACTAAAGACTAGATTGCAGTTTTGAAACCCAGATTTATAAACCCTAGGAAAAATTACCAGGACATTTAAAGGAGCTATTTAATCTGCTATTTTAAGCTTAGATTTAAAAATAATTGTCTTTAAAACGATCCCACTATGTATAATCTAGATAAATAATATCAAAGTGAACAAAATTTATGAAATAACAATAAAGCTTAACTTTGAATTAATGGAATTTAATTATCCTAGGACAATTATTATCAAAATTTCATACATCTACAATGCATAGAAATATAACTATATGGATTTTTTCCACTCACACTATACTTAAGTTGCATCAAAATGAAGTTATCTTCATTTGTTTTAGTTTCCCATTTATGTTTAAGTTTCTAGAAAACATGGATTATGTCCTATATTTATTTTATGACTCCTAGTTCCTACTAAAGTGTCTTGTATCTATTCCATACCCAATATATATGTTAATTTCTAGTAATAGAAAAAGATAGAAAAATTGGATAATTGTAACAAATTAAGTAGAAGGGGAGATTCAGTCATATCAGAGGGCAAATATCTGATCAATTTTGTATGCCTTGCTCCATGTAAAACCTATGTTTTCTATTATATTTTTGGTGTCCCATATTCCTCCATCCTGTAGAAAATATTGTTAATGTTTAAACATGGGACATAACAATAATAAGAGCTACCTAATTCCAAGAGACCAATGTGTTTTGTTGACCAAAATACATCAATAATTCGAAGAAGCGAAGCTATAAATTTAGGTCATGAGATTTGATAGGAATGACTACAGCAACTGCCACTGAAACAGTGAAACATTCAAAGTCTCAAAAAGACTGAATAAATTTCAAGTGAGATTAGCTCTGGAGAACTTTATGGCCAAACAGGAATAGAAATACATTACTGCTTAGAAATGAGTTGTGCATTTTTACTAAAAAAAAAACTATATGTACATGTGGTTGGTTTGAACTAGGGGAAAAGAAAACAATCTTTTGGACTCTGGAGTCCTTTTGTGAAATTTCTAATTAATTTTAATTAATCCCTTTTAATATGGCAAGGAGTTTCACATGGGCTTATCAATTTAAGAGTTATACTTGCACTCAGTGGACTAAAATCTGCCCTCAGCTACTTATGCATAACACCTGCTAAAGTTAATAGATGTTCCGCATGAGTAGCTGATTTTGCCATAGAGTCATGTGGAATGAACTAATAATGAAATTGGGCTGACAATATTTTTAATTTTTCCATTTAAAAATATTTATTACTTTGCATGCCCCCCTTATATAATTAACTATTTTTGATGTGCAGTCACTGTATTTCAGATGTGTCTGCCTTCATTCCCCCTCTGGCGCTGTATAATCAGGCAAAGAAAATATTTTAAAAGTTTTATATTCTAATTTATATTACAAAAATGGTGCAGCATCATATTAACAATATAACTACACATAAAGTATATGCTTTAAAAACCCTTTCTTGGACAATATATTATTTTTGCAAGATTCCTATAGAATCTGAGAGACTGAATCTTAATGATAAAAATATTAAAGTTTTAAAAACTAGGTGACAGTTTGAGACTGTATGTACTCCTGAAAATTATGTCCTTAAAGTTAATCCATTTCTGTAGGTATGAACCCATTGTAAATTGGTCTTTTTGTTTTTGTTTTTTGATTTTTTAAAAAATATTTTTATTGAGAAAGCTTCACACTCAAAGTGTCCATCCATGGGATACAGTCAATAGCTCCCAATATCATCACATAGTTGTGTATCAACACCATGGTCATTTTTAGAACATTTCCATCACTCCAGAAAAATAACTAACAAGAAAAAAGTAAAGAAAACTCATATATCCTATACCCCTTACCCCTCCCTCTCACTAACCACTAGTATCTTCAATCTATCCAGTTTTTTTTACTCCTTATCCCACCCACCCATTATTTATTTATTTTTTTCCTTATTTTTTTTACTCATCTGTCCATACCCTGGATAAAAGGAGCATCAGAAACAAAAATTTCACTATCACATTGTAAAAATCAAGGCTACTGGACGCAGTTCAACAATTTCAGGAGCTTCCCTCTAGGCACTCCAATTCACCATAAACTAAAAAGGGATATCTATATAATGTATAAGAATAACCTCCAAGATGATCTCTCCAATCTGTTTGAAATCTCTCGGCCACTGAAACTTTATTTTGTCTAATTTCTCTCTTTCCCTTTTTGGTCAAGAGGTTTTCTCAATCCCGTCATGCTGGGGCCCAGCTCATCCCGAGAGTCCTGACCCACAGTACCAGAGAGATCTACACTCCTGGGAGTCATGTCCCACATAGCAGGCAGGGCAGTGAGTTCACCAGCCGAGTTGGCTTAGAGACAGAGGCCACATATGAACAACAAAAGAGAGTCTCTGGGGGTGACTCATAGGTATAATTATAAGTAGGCTTAACTTCTCCTTTGCAAGAATACATTTAATAAGAGTGAACACCAAGATCGAGGGCTCAGGCTATTGAATTATTTGTCCCCACTACTTGCAATAATATCAAGAATTCCCTCAATGGGGAAGTTTAATATATTCTCCTATTTCCCAGTCCCCTTAGGAACTTTGAAAATACTATTTTTATTCTCTGCCCAAATTACTCTGGATATATTGGGGTGATCACACTAACTTGTACAAACCAACAATATCTCATGCCCTATTCAAGATCCCATGTAATTATGATGTTTGAATAAACTGACCATAGAAGTTAAATTAGATAATGCACTACTAAAATGTAAATCTTGTACCAAATAAACATCTTTCCCTTTAATCTCACACAGAAGTTGGAGTTTTAAAATATGGACCTTATCATCCATTACCTTGTATTCTGATTTACCTTAGTTTCATCCAAATCATCTTCATTCATATCTCTAGTTAAATAGTTGCTGTATGAGGTAATGCTGACTTTCATAGCTTCAGTGTTCTAATTCTGAGTCTCAGGTTTCACATAAATACCCAAAGTTTCAAGGAACGACCAAGTCATACACAAATAGCTCAGTATCTCAGAATTTAGAAATAACAAAACTCCTAAATATATGTGGCTGCTGTAAGAGCTTACAATCTAGGACCCTTTAAAACAGGCCCTTGCCTGATAACCCATGCTCTTGACTTCAAGCCTCAAAGTTTGTATGTTATAGTTAGTCCATATGACTGAGACCTGATACTATTTATCTTTTTGTTTCTGACATTTCATTCACCATACTGTCTTCAAGTTTCAATCACCTAGTTGCCTTCTTTCTTAGTTCTTTCTTGCAGCTGATCAGTGGTCCGTTGTATGTATACACCACAGTTCCCCCTTCCATTTCTGTTATAGGGTAAGTTGTAAGATGCACAGGTGTTTCTGTGATAGTAAAGAGGATCTTAAGATGTGACCCACTTAATTTAGGGTGGGTCTTAACCCTCTTATTGAAGTCCTTTATAGTGAAATTATAAGGAATGAAAATGAAATTAAGTCAAAGAGGAAAGAAAGCCTCAGAAGCAAGAAGCTGGAAGCAATGAGACCTGGAATAAAAGTGTGAGAGCAGAAGATGCTGCCACTGCCTTGCCATGTGACAGAGGAATCTTTGCCATGTGACAGAGGAATCCAAACTTGCTGTCAACTGGTCTTAGGAAGAGGGTATCATCTTGATGATGCCTGGATTTGGACATTTTCATGGTTTTAGAACTATAGGCTTGAAAACTAAAAGCCAACCCATTTCTAGTATATTTCTTTCAAGAGTCTAGCAAACTAGGACCAACAATTTATTTATTTAATAAAATGGATTAACAGGAGTGTAGGTATGAGTACTGTGCACTAATTTAGTCACTCTCCATGGTGGTTTCCTTTTCTGTTCAAATTTCCACTCTCATTGTTCATTTTTCTTGGAATACTCTTTTCTTTCAATCCCTATAACGCAAGATTTTATTGTTCAGGTCCATTTACTTACTTTCTCTGTGCAGTCTTTCTTAAGCCACAGAGATCACTCTTTCTATCAAATTTATTTTGTTAAACAGATTTATTTACACACCATACATTCCTTCCACAGTGAACAACCAGTGGTTCTCAGTATAATCACAGAATTGTACTTATTATCTTACTTATTATTTGTACTTCTATCAGCATGTATTGAGATTATATTCCATATTTGTGCATCTTGTTTTCTTATTCAGACCAAAAGCTCCTTAAACACCAGGATAAATTCTTATATTTAGAGGTTCATCCTAGGCCCTTACGTAGTGACTTCTAGATGCCCAGCATATTTTTAGAGACAGAATAGTAAAAATAAAAGTGATTTTATATTGGGCGGCTGCCGTGGCTCAGCAGGCAGAGCTCTGACCTGCCGTGCTGGAGGTCTGGAGTTTGATCCCTGGTGCCTCCTGCCCATATGCAAATTAAAAAAAAAAAAAAGTGATTTTATATTGATGCAAAATAACCAAAATGAATATAAATGTCAGCTAAGGGTATTAGTGTAATGGCTTTGCTTTGAACAATTTTCCTATATGGGCATAATTTCTATAAAATGGAAAATACTGCTATTCATTACATGCAAATTTATTAAAACAAAAAAACTAGAAACTAGTTACTAAAAGTATTTTATACTATTACTACTACAAAAGTCAAATAATTTCAAATTGAAATTTGCCACATGTTACTCTTTTATATCACTTCTTAGGGCCCATATTTGTATGATTTTATTTTGTAGTCATCAACATTTATTTTGTATCATAGGCTGACTGTTTTCAACACATTAGTGGCTAGAAGGAATCAATTATAACTGTCCAAGGAGAATTTCAACTTTATGGTAAAATTAAAAAAAATTAACATCTGAGAAAATATTACAATTATTTGAAGCACAAAGTCAATGAAGAACCGTCTGTGGGTAGTTCAGGGACATAATGCAATGTTTTGAGACAGAAATGAAGATTTTTAAAAAGGCATATCAGATTTCAAAAGCTGATAAATGATATCAAGAAACATATCCGCAAAGTTTTATGATACTGGCTCTTCCATTTAAGTCTTAAATCCATTTTGAATTAATTTTTGTGTTAATTCTTTCTTGTGGCTCCTAAAATCCAATTCTCTCATGCTCATTTATTGAAAAGACTATTCTATCTCAGTTCAGTGGATTTGGGGGCCTTATCAAAGATCAAATGTCCATAAATTTGGTGGTCAATCTCTGTACTCTTGACTCTATTCTACTTGTCAGTCCTTCTGTCTTTGTGCCAATGCTGTTTTGACCACTGTGGCTTTATAGTAAGCTTTAAAGTCAGGAAGTGATAGTCCTCCCACTTCGCTCTTTTTTAGAATAGCTTAAGTTATTTGGGGTCTCTTTCCCTTCCATATAAATTTGATAACAAGCTTTTCCAAGTTTTCAAAGTAAGTTGTTGGGATTTTGCTTGGCATTGAATTGAATCTGTAGATCAGTTTGGGTAGAACTGATATCTTGATGACATTCAAATTTCCTCTCCAGGAACATGGAATGTCTTTTCATCTATTTATGTCATTTTTAACTTCTTTTAGCAATTTTTTTGGAATTTTCTGTTAATGTCCTTGACATCCCTGTTAGACTTGTTCCCAGGCACCTGATTCTTCTGCTTGCTATTTTGAATGGAATGTAGGGAAATATCTTCAAGATCTAGTAATAGGAGGTAACTTCTTAAAATTTACACCTAAAGCATAAGCAGTGAAAGAAAAAGTAGACAAATGGGAACTCCTCAAGATCAATAGCCTCTGTGGCTCAAAGGGCCTTGTTAAAAAGGTGAAGAGGCAGCCAACTCAGTGGGAGAAAATATTTGGAAATCACACATCGGATAAAGGGTTGATATCCTGTGTACAAAAAGAAATTGCATAGCTCAACAACAAAAGAACAAACAGCTCAGTTATTACATGGACAAAGGATATGAATAGGCACTTTTTTGAAGAGCATAAAAATGACTAAAAAGCACATGAAGAGCTGCTCATCTTCACTGGCTACAAGGGAGATGCAAATTAAGAGAACAATGAGTATTATCTCAAACATATAAGAATGGTTGCTATTAAACAAACAGGAAACTATAAATGTTGGAGAGGATGTGGAGAAAATGGAATGCTTATTCACTGCTAGTGGGAGTATAATGGTTCAGCTGCTGTGGAAGGCAGTTTGGCGATTCCTAAGGAAAACAAATATTGAGTTGGCCTATAACCCTGCAATGCCAATACTCGGTCTATAACCAGAAGGGTTGAAGGCAGTGACACAAACCGACATTTGTACACTAATGTTCAAAGTGGCACTATTCATAATTGCAAAGAGATGGAAATAAATCAGGTGCCCCTCAGCAGAAGAGTGGATAAACAAAATGAGTATGTACACATGATGGATTATGTAGAAGTTCGACAAAATGAGGTCCCGAAACATGACAATGTGGATGAAGCTTGAGGACATAAAGTTGAGTGAAATAAGTCAATACAAAAGGATAGATACTGAATGATTTCACTAATTAAGTGCTCTGGTAAAGCCTCCAGTGTTTTGGAGCAGCTAGAAAGAAAATTCTGAGATGAGGGAACAGTAGTCCATGACAAACTCTGGGACCTTTTCTGTGGCAGCTTGTTGAAGTGTGCTTTGAAAATTATTGCTTTTTTCTTTCTTTGTTTTATATATATGTTATATTTTACAAGAAAAAAAGGCAAAACAAAACTGTAAGCAACTATAGTAATATTAGATAAAATAAATTCCTGAAATAAAATTTTTGAAAATATTTAGTAACATAGATCACTACTAAAGAAAAGTCGATATTTGTAACAACTTTCTACTTGATATTTTGAGAAGGTACACAGTTTTGATAATTAATCAAAGCAATTTAAGATAGTGTTTAATATTTAGAATCCAAGAAACTCTAGTATCTGTATCTGTTGATTTTTTCCTTCCTTGCTTTAATTTTAAATTGGTTTATGTAACATATTGTACAGAGAGGCTATTCAATGATTATTTAGATATTTTATATAAATATACCTATGGATAAGCTAACTAAGATGTCCATTTTAGGTGGTTAAGGTTTTCATATGTTAATTGTAAGAAAATATTTCTATCTTCATATTTTCCTGAAAGCAGGAAAATGTTTAGTAACATAGGTCATTATTATAGCAACGTTGATATTTGTAATAACTTTCTATTTGATATTTTGAGAACATTCACAATTTTGACAATTGATCAAATGGTATTTAAATTAGTGTTTAACATTTAGAATTTTAAAAATTCTGAAAAAAATCCCTGACAGATGTTACATGTTCTCTCAAGAGATGATTTTAGCAATGGTGCATAAATCTGAGAGTGATCAGCTTATTGGTGGTAGTTCAATCCACTGGAGTATACACAGTGCCAGAATTAATGAAATTGGAGATTATTAGAGAGCCAAGCATTAAAGGCTCTGGGACAACCTCTCTTAGCAAACCAAAACAGGATTTAAGAAAATTAAATGAAAGCTAAGAGTTCCATCATGCAACAGAGATCCAGAAACTTAGAAAGCAAAGAAATTAAAAGAAGTTAGTGGCCAATAGATTATTCTCTGTTTTATCAATAGTCCTTTTCTCACTCTACACACTTTTTCTTTCAGAGCTCTTCAACTGCCTTCCACATATATTGGTATTTCATTCCAGATATTTCTCTGATCCTTGACCTGCATGTTCAGCATCTTTAGAGAAAGCTTATTTTGACTTCCACAAGATGTAAAACTCCATGAAACTCATTAGCTGTGGCAGAGAAAGTTAATAGTCTTTGCTCCCGAGTAATAAAATACTCAAAAGCCTTTTGGGCACATAACCAATGAGAATAAACTCTACATTCATCAGATTTACTTGCAATTAATTGTACCTGTGACTAGGTACTGGCCAATGGGTGGAAGCATGGAGGGTGTGCAACTTCTTGGAAGTATCTTTAAAAATAAACAGCAGATGTAAGCCTTAATCTTCCTTTTGTTTTGCTTCCATCTGGTTAGAATGCTTATAATATAGCTGAAGTTGGAGCTGGAGCTGAGTAAAGTCCTAGATTAGGAGGTGGATCTGGGAACCCAGGCCATGTAAGCCAAGCAAAGAGATCAAAAGAATCTCTGTCTTTGTGTAGGACTTCACCAATCAAGGACATGTAATTGAGCTTTTGTATGTGAGAAGCCAATAGAAAAAGTTACTTGTTTAGGTAGCTGTTATTTGGAATATTCTGTTACTATCCACTGAAATAATTCTAATTCATATGGTATCACAAATCTTTTTTTTTCTTTTATAATCCTTATTTTGCAACTGATACCACCAATAATCCAGACACATGGGACAGCTTTTTTTTTTCTTTCTATTACTTCTCATGATGCCAGCTCAAGTGCCATGTCTGTGGTCACTACTTTAGTTCATGCCCTTGTTATTTCTTGCCAGGATTATTCCAAAACCTTTATTTCAAGCTTCTAGTTTTGTTCAACTTCAGTTCAATAGCTATACTTTGTAGCTAAAGCAATATTTGTATAAATTAAAGGTCTTACCCATCCTGTGTACATAAAGAAGTAATATAACTCAAGAACAAAAGAACAGCCAACCCAATTATAAAATGGACTAAAGATATGAATAGACATTTTTTTTTCTGAAGAGCAAATGCAGACAGCTAAACAGCATAGGAAGAGACATCATTTTCATTAGTACTAAGAGAAATGCAGATCAAGACTACAATAAGATACCACCTCACACCTAGAAGAATGGTTGTTATTAAACAAGAAATTACAAATGTTGGACAGGATGTGGAGAAATTGGGACACTTATGCACTACTGGCGGTAATATAAAATAGTACATCTGCCATGGAAGACGGTTTGGCAGGTCCTTAGAAAACTAAATATTGAGTTGCCTTATGACCTGGCAATATCACTACTCAGTAGATACCCATAAGAGCTGAAAGCAGTTACACAACAAACATTTTCACACCGATGTTCATAGCAGCATTATTCACAATTGCCCAAAGATGGAAAAAAACCCAAGTGCCCAACAATAGACAAAAGGATAAACAAAATGTGCTATTTACACATGAGGGAATATTATGCAGCAGTAAGATGAAATGAGGGCTTAAAGCATATGACAACATGGATGACACTTGAGGACACAATGCTGAGTTAAATAAGCTAGACACAAAATGATAGATACTGTATGATTTTCTTTTATGGCCCTGTAAAGGTAAACTCAGAGGCTTATAATACAGAATGTAGGGGACCCAGAGATATACAGAACTAGAGCTAGGTTAATGGTTATCTAATGAGGTTGAAATTAAATGTAGGGGAATAGGCAGAAGTGAAGTCAGTTAATTAGTGGGCCTATAAGAAGTAATTACTACCATATTGAAGGTGAACATGATTGAGAGGGATTGTATAGAACCATGCATACCACCCATTAACACTACAAATGTAAGTTCTTGCATAAGCTACTTCAGAGGTATGAATCTTATACAAAGAGTTTATAATATTGGGGTGTGAAGAGAAAACTACTATTGCATGCTATGGAATATGTTTAACAGGAAGATATCAACAGTACCACAGTAATGCCAGGGGTAAATAATTGGGGGTGGGGAGAAGGATAAGAGTTAAGGGGAAATTTGGATTTTCTGTTTGGTGGGGGTGTGTTTATCAGTTGTTTTTCTTTTGGAAGCAATGAAAATTGTCTAAAATTGAGAGTGTGGATGATCATACCACTAAAGGAGAAGCCCAATGGCTGGAAGTGGCTGAAGGATGCACTGACTGAGAAGTAGAACTATGCTGTATACACATAATTGAATATTGTGCCACTACAGAAAGGAATAAATTGTGAGGCATGCAAATGTGAATGAACCTGTGGAACATTATGGGATGCAAAATAATACAGAAACAAAAGAGCAAATTTTGCATGGTCTTAGTTTAAAAATACTTATAAGAACATTGAGGCCTAGACTGTTAGCTATTAAAGCAGTCACATTTAGTCTAGAACTATAATTGTTATTTCTAGATTTTGAGAGGCTTTGCTATATATGCATAGCTCATTATTTCCCTGGAACTTGGTATAACTCTGTGACGCCTATGACTCAGGGTAGGAGTTCTGCAGGTCTTAAATCAGCATTGCCACATATTGTTGAAGAAACTATAAAAGAGATCAGGCTTCAATTAGAGATAAAAATGAAGCCATTTGGGTCAGTACTAAGGAAAATCAGAATACAGGGGTATGGAGGAAATTGTCTATATTTTAGAACTTTGCCTACTGTATGAGACCAAAAGAAGAGGCACTTATTTTGTCTAAACCTGAGTGTTCTGTAGTACATAATCTAACTCAACCTACTTAGACAGATTATTTAAACAACCAGAATGGGTCATATAGCTTAATGTAAGGCCTGGATACATCACAGAATATGTTGAACAGATAATTGAAAAGTGTTGGCAAAATCCCTTGGGGCTGGGAGAAAAAATAAGGAACTTTAAATTTTACCACTGGGAAAATTCCCTGATACTGTCTCAAACATTAGGGACTTTCAAGTCAATAAAACAAGCCCTTGATCTTGAGGCTTGCTCTCGTGAAGCTTATTTATATAACAGAGAAGCTAAGCCTACTAACAGTTATTCCTAAGAGTTACTTCCAGAGGACCTCTTTTGTTGTTCAGATGTGGTCTCTCTCTCTCTAAGCCAAACTCTGCAAGTGAAATTATTACCCTCTCCCAGTATGTGGGTCATGACATCCAGAAGTGAAAGTTTCCTTTGCAATGTGGGAGATGTCTCCGAGGGGTGACTCTGGCCCTAGCACCATGGGAATGACAACATCTTCCTGACCAAAAGGGTGAAAAGAACTGTAACAAATAAGGTACTGAAAGAGTTCAAATAGAGTTGAGAGGTTACTCCAAAGGCTACTCTCATGCAAGTTTCAGCTAGATATTGCTTTGTTTTGGTTTACCTAATCCTAACCAAATCCTTTCCTGCCAACACTAAAGAACACCTAGGGCTTTATCTGAGATTCCACAAAGGCTCCATTCACTACGATTACTTTCTAGAAACCTACAAGCTGCAGATGGGTTCTTAGGCCAGATAAGTCCTGAAACCCAGAGGGGCCAGCCTCTCCAGTATATATCAACTATTTCCTTCCCCCATCCCATATTATTGATAGTCCTACTCAACATAAAAATGTTAGAATGGGTATAACCCAAATATGCATAAAAATTTGGAGAAAGATTAAAGGAGGAGGTGGAGTTATAACAGAGAAGATAGGATTTAACAAATGAGTATGACTGTGGAATCATTAAATTGATATTTAATTTAGTCTCCATTGTCTTTGAGCAGCTAGAAGTAAAAACCTAATATTATGGAACTGTAACCTATACCAATCCCTGAAATCTGTTCTATAACTAATTGTTGCAGTATGCTTTGAAATTTATTGTTTTTTTTGTATATACATTATTTTCACAATTATATATATATATATATTTAATGTCTTATCTGGTCTTTTATCATTTAAGGGTATAATGCAAATATCCATGTATGATCTATCAGCTTCTTGATCTGTCTCTTATCTACCTAACTAACCTCATTTTCCATACATCCCCATCCTGCTACCTGTACTTAAACCAATTAAAATCTCTTCCAGAAACTCATTTTGTATTTTCATGCCGGTTGTTTTCTTGACTTCAAACACTCCTCTTCCCACTGTTTGTTATTTAGCAAACTTATATTTGCTTTAAGTCTTTGCTTAAGACTCTCTTTCTCTCAGAGGCTTTTGATGACTGGCTCTTTGCCACGTCTTATGGTACACTATCATAGTCTGGTTGAAATATCCCATCCAATGTGATCACCATGCCACTGTGCATCTTTTATCGTAGAAACCATCATGGTGTAATTCATTGTTTCTCCTCCACTTCCCCTATTACTTTTTTAGATTCTTTAGTGCAGGGGTTTGTCCTTCATTTCTGCAAATCCAGTGTCTAACAGTGTTTAGCATTCATTCATTCACTTATTCAACAGATAGGTACTGAGTGAATGCCTGAATGCATGAGAAAGCGAGAATGAAAATGTAGCAATTAGTATCCAGTTGGAACATTAATTAAGATCACAGGCAATCTTAGAGACAAACATATGCATTACACATGAAGTAGAAACTAAGAAATCAGATATCTAATTCTGAATGGTACAAAAAGGCAGTTGGGAATAACTGAATCAAAAAAGACATCTGGAAATAAGAGTTGAAAAAGAAGGGGTAGAACTAGCAGTAAAACAGTATTAAATTAAAGATATGTTTAAAATCTGAGTGTATAAGTATGTTAAGAAAGCAGAAGAGATCTGTATATATTTGAAGAAAGACATATATTGAAGAGTACACTAAATAAGCAATAAAGAGGGAAAAACTGAAGTTAGTCTTCTTAGATCAGTTTTAAAGTCTGGTTCTTTTATAGATTTTACAATTTAACACACTAGCTCATACATTATCTCATTTTTCTTTTCACAATAGTGCTTTGACATAAGTACTGACATTATTATTTTACAAATAAGAAAAATAAGGCTCAAAGAAGTCATTATTTGTTCAAGTTCAATTAGCATATTGTCAGGGTTCTTCACGGAAACAGAACCAACAAGAGATATATATTATGAAAATATTATGAGATGTATTATAAGAATTGGCTCATGAAGACTGTGGGGATAGGTAAGTCCGAATTTGGTAAGTCAGGCTGCAAGCTGGTAACTCTAATGAAGGTTTTAGATAAATGTTCCCTTCAAGGCCTTCAACTGATTGCATGACACCTTTCTCATTGTTGAAGGTCATCTTCTTAGTTGATTATAGATATGATCAGCCATAGATGCAATTGAGTTACCTATGATTTAAATCCATGCAATATCCTTCCAGTAACAATAAAGCCAGTGCTTGCTTGACAAAACAACTGGATACCATAATCTAGCCAATTTGACACATGGACTTAATTATCACAATTAATAAGCAGAAATGTATACATGGGATGTTATAATTTTTTTATTTCTGGAGCTTGAAAACTAGCTGCTGTGATGAGTGAAAATTATGAGAAGTAATATGTAAATAATTATTTGACTGAGAGAAAAATCCATAGCATTATTTTCATAGACAGTTTTTCTATACAAATAAAACTTTTTGAAAACTATCTAAGTGATATTCTAATCACTGTAAGTGTAAAATCATGCATAAGTAGGGCAAACATTAGAGAAATCCAAATAACTGTGTATCCTACTTATCTCAGTGATTTTTAATTGTTTAATCTAATACCTATTTGCTCTGCAGATTTAAAGAGATGAAGTCAGTTAATCTGGCTGTAAATTTACTTAGCATCAAAAGAATTTAAGATCATGTATAAAGTTTAAGTGTCAAGTAATAGAGAAGTTTCCTTGTGTGACAAAAAAATCTTTTTTGTTAGATAGTTTTATATTTACACCTTTACATTTGGATCCAATCTTGGTCTTTGAGACTTGAGAGCATCTTGGTGTTAAGAGCTCTTCAAGATCTTCTTCTGAGCCTTTAATCTTCTCTCTGGATGGATAGATTTGACTACTTCTAACTTATTAAGAATGTTGGATTTAGTTTACTTTGTACTTCTTCCAATAAGCTTCCTGAGTGTTTTCTGGAGCTTTTAATCTTGTCTAAACTTGAGGGAAAGCAGCAAGAGGAAGAAAAATAACACTCTTACTTAGAAAGAATTAGAATTATCTGTCAATATGCTTGATTTAAATCATCTCATACTTTGACTATGTAGGTCTTAGTTTAATTATATGATAGCTATCATTGCTACTAAATGAATACCATTTTATTAAAGATTGGACAGAATTTAAAAGTCAGGAAGAGTTCTACAATAAGACCAACAGGAAAAAAGTTTCAGTGGCCTTCATTTCATACATAAATACTCCTTCAGTATTTCCAAAGTCCCCACAAATTAATGTATGATTAAATCTACTCCATTGTAACTATTTAGGCCTACATGTAGATATACTTATGTGTACATATTTATATTTTCATTTTTGCTAAAATTTAGAGTTTGCATTTATCCAAGTGGTCAGTAAATCAGAGGAATATTTTGCCTAAATCATGTGAGTGTTGTCAGTTACCTACAGCATTAACTTTTTGGAACTGCTAACCTCTTTAGTAGTTCATTGGTCTGGAAATAGTTTTTATCCTATCTTGGAGAATTGAGTTGAAACAAAAAGTGTTTGTATCATCGTATATTTGCCTCAATATAGCTAATGAATCATATATCAGGTGTTTAAGAAAACAACTGCTTTATTTCTTGAATCTTGTTAACTCTTCTGTAAAAATATATTTAATGGTATAGTATAAATAAAACTCCCACTTAGTTTCTTGAAGCATTTAAACTTTAGGTAGAAATACATAAAAAATATATAAATTAGTAAAAATTAATGATTGTGAAAAGCAGAATGAGATACTGCAGCAAAAAAAAAAGGTGATTTATCTACAGTGAATTGGCCCCTGTCTTCATGAATGTTCAGAAATGTTTAGTAATTTATAACAAAAATTTTGAATCAACATTTAAATAAATTTTTCAGAGAAAATAAATGAAATGCACAGCTTTTGAAACAAAGAGAAAAGTGAGTGCTAGAGAAATGTTGATGCTGGGTAGACCCATAGAGATCTTGGACTTGAGTCTTGACCCTGTTGGCTCAAATCCAAGACAGGACATGATTCCTCAATTTGGCAAGTGAATAGCAGGGTTTAGTCACTAAACTATTGCCCTGAGGGTCTGTCCCATCAAGGAAATCAACCTGTAAAGCTCTGCCTGCTGGCCAGGTGAAAAAAAAAAAAAAGAACATTTGACATCTGTCACAGCCTTTTATAGGGGAAATAAACCATTGGTGAAAAATTTAAGTCTGAATTTTGTATTATGCAGAGTTGCGGGTTCCGAATTAATACTACCAGCATGGTGCAGAAACCTGAGCCAAGAAATTAACATAAAATAAAGACATTTACATCCCTAAGGCTCTTGAAGAACTACCTGTCAAAAAAACTTTTACTCCTCAAGAATGACTGCTTACCTACAGAGAATGGGCTTCAATGAGGAAGAGCTCAGAGAATATTTCTTAGAAGAAAGGATGACAAAATAAACCACCCTGAAGGTGAGATAGGTAATGATAATTTAAAAATTGGGGACTTGCCTGCAAAGTATTGGAAATAATGAAACCATTAGAAAAACACCACAATATAGATATATAAATCAATAAGAACAAAGGAGCACAAAATCGGAACAGGTAGCTTTGAAAAAGAACTAAAAATAAATTATATTTTTGAAAATAATGTGTCAGTGAAAAGAAAATCTCAGTGGTTTTCAATTAATCAAAAAATGAACTTGTGTCCTCAACATCTATAATACTCAGAATGAAATGGAAGTTGATATAAACATGGAGAATGTCAAAGATGAAGAACACAATGAACATAGAAGAAAGAATGTCTGCTACCAGTTTGCTGGGGTGTCCGTACAGACAGAAGACAGATATTGGACAGGAGGAGGTGATATTTAAGAAGATCATTGCTGATAGCTTTAAATGCTTGAGAAAGAAACATATCTTCTGGTGGAATTAACACACTCTGGCCCAAAAAGTTTCAATAAGGACAAATATATATCTAGGCACATATGGAAGAATTTCTAATTAAAAGAATACTCTTGAAAGAAATAGTAAGGGAAATGAAAATTTTCTTAAAATGATGAAGAGTTTGACTTAAAGCAGACTCCCACAGCGATAAATACCAAATGAAAATATTACCTTGAGATAAAGGAAAAGAAATCTATCAATCTATAATATTAAATGCAACTACAATTCAAGAATGATGATATAGAGGCATTTTCAGACAAAACTCAGGATGATAAAATTTGAATTTTAGCATAATTCAAAATCAGTAAATTGATTTAACACTCAAGGAAAATTTGCTTCTTCTACTTGAATGCAGATTACTCCATAAACTCCTGAATGCTCAATAAATCCTGAATGAATGAAGAAAAGAATGAATGAAGGTTTAAGGAGTTAATGAATGCATATTATGGTAAAACTGTATGCTTAAAAGTCAGTACTATGTTTTTTTTGTGATGGATTTCTTTTAAATGGAGATATTTTTAAATCCATTTCATCACCTCTCTTAACTTTTGGTATTCCTTTCTTGATGTTTAAAATTGGTTTCATTTCTAATCTGCATCAAAATCTTAAATTTACTCATTAACTATTAGTTATATTTCCAAGTTTATAGTCTAGTTTTTGATGCACACATCACTTTCATTTTATAAAACACAATTTTAAAAATGTAAAATATTTAAATATTAAAAACTTTCAAAAAGAAATGTTGCATGATTCTCCCACACTAAATATTTGAGAAAGATACATTCAGTTCTACAATGCTGGGCTAGAGAAGTACACTCTCAGCAGCTGTCCTAGTTTGCTAGCTCCTGGAATGCAATATACCAGAAATGGAATGGCTTTTAAAAAGGGGAATTTAATAAATTGCTAGTTTACAGTTCTAAGGCCGAGAAAATGTCCCAATTAAAACAAGTCTATAGAAATGTCCAATATAAGGCATCCAGGGAGAGATAACCTTGGTTCAAGAAGGCTGATGAATTCCAGGGTTTCTCTCTCAAGTGAGAAAGCATATGGCGAAGAGGGTTAAGGTTTCTCTCTCATCTGGAAAGGCATGTGGTGAACATGGCATCATCTGCTAGTTTTCTCTCCTGGTTTCCCTTCATGAAGCTCCCCAGGAGGTGTTTCCCTTCTTCATTTCCAAAGGTCACTGGCTGGTGGACTCTCTACTTCTCATGGCTATGTCGTTCTGCTCTCTGAATCTCTCGCTTTCCCCAATGTTTCCTCTTTCATGGGATTCCAGTAAACTAATCAAGACCCACCTGAATGGGTGGAGACATGTCAATCCAGTTTAACAACTGCTCTTGATTGAATCACATCTCCAGGGAGATGACCGAATTACAGATTCACACATTCAGTACTGAATAGGGATTAGACGAAATGGCTGCCTTTACAAAATGGCATTAGGATTAAAACATGACTTTTCTAGGGTACATACATCTTTTCAAACCAGGATAGCAGCCATCTCCTAGTCTTCACTTACATGTCTCCTTTTCCCCTTTTGCTTGTTTGTGTGCAGGTGTTCAGTATGTTTCTATTTTGCATGTGGTCATAAGAAACATTGGGAAGATATTATATCTCAACCAGCTCCAGCTGCTTGTCAGGGTACAAAAGTAACATGATGAATGCTGCTTTCTCATTGGCAGTGCTCCATCACCCTCAATTGTGTAAGATCCAACATTCAGGCAGCACAAATGTTGTCCCTCATCTCCAGTGCAAAGCAGGGCTTGGAAGATACCAACCTTGACCATAGTTGGTCTCCCCAGGCACCTTTCACAATGGAATCTTTTTCCCTGTTTTTTTCGACTCTTTATTCCATATAAGTAATAAAACAATCATTGCTGCAAATCTCTGTTGTGCCTAAGCCTGTGTGCTTATGACATACTATGTAGCAACTCACTCCAAAGCTGGGTAAAATATCCACCTAAAATCATTGTCAATGTCATCTCATAAAACCATTCTAATGTTAGAAAAGCTGGATCACAGCCAAGATAGTGTGTCTAACTATCTTCATCATAACTACCCAAGAAGCATGCTAGTCACTTAATACCCAGAGATCAGTGTTACAGATTCAAAATTCTGTAGCGGTTAACACGTATATAAATAAGTGAAGCAGTTTGGTTGTAAGGCATGCTTTATTTGCCTATTGTCCAATTTTATTAGAGAAACAGACTTTAATATTTTTCTTGAGCTAAAATGGCCTTCCTGGTCCTCTTTTCATTTCCTGTACAGAAATGTAAATGTAAGAAGAGTTACTGCAAATAGCAATTGACACAAAACCACTGTTTGAGAAAAACTGAGAGTGGTCAGAACTCAGGGGAAGTGCATGTCCCATCTAAAAGAGGCAGCCGCTACTCAGCTCTAGCAGATTGCAAAATTACAGACATGCAAGTATAATGTTTTTACTTTTGCCTATAATGCAGTAAAATAGAATATAGAATCACTGATGAAGCCCATAAAACATGAGTGCTACTTCTGGTTTGCATATTATTTTTCAGGCAATTCCTGTGTTTTGGTTCTCCAGAGGGACAGAACTAACACACACATATGTACACACACTATATGCAAATGTTAGGAGATTAGTGAAAAATTTATTATAGGAATTGGCTCATGCAATTATGCAGAATGACAAATTCAAATTCTGTAAGGTAGGCTGCAAGTTGGAAACTCTGATGGAGATTTGTCTGAATTCCCCAGGAAAAGCTGGCAGGCTGAAATTGGGGCAGGAAATTATGTCAACTTATCCTTTCTCTGTCCATTTGAGGATAAACTGGCAGTACTTCTGTTCATACTGAAGTCTAGAAATACTTATCAGTTTTCCATGCACTCTAAGGGGGTCAAAACCATTAGAAAAGGATAACATCATCAAGATTGTGACATAAGATATCCCCTGGAATCAGCTAACAAATACAACTTGCTTGGAACTCTGGAATATGATAGAGACTGAAGAAGGACTCCACAAATTCTGAATCAAAGAAAAAGGAAAATAATCTCCAAATTAAGGAGGAGATTTTCTTCCCAGGGCTACCAGCCTGGATCTCTCCCACATACTCAGTCCCATGCATCTTGGGAGTACTACAGAGACAGTATGGTCCAGGTCCCTCATGCAATGGATGTAGACCACAGAACCACTCACAGCAGCAAGTTAGAAACCCCATGCATATCCAGGGACCCAAGTATGCAGAGACCCAGGGTAAAACACAAGCCTGTCCAAAAGGGCCCTGTGGGAGGAAAAATAAAGTGAGACCACAGCAGAACTGTTGGCAAGAGATGTGTGCACTCAATCTAGTTTCTGTGGACTGAACCACCTAAACCCAAAAGGGGCCTTTCTGGATTGACCATATTCAAATCACCAGGGTGACACCACCATCTAATGGGAATGAAACCAGAGTCTTAAAAGCCTCACAGAAAAATAGAGGTATTGGGACAACTGAATTGCTGTAAGGCAGTATGGATTCCAGAACTGATAAGTGCAAGGGAAAAGGAGCACTGAGTGAGGGAGAAATGTAAACAATTCATCAGAGCTGGGGAGAAAATTCTGCACAAAAACAGACAGGTCAAGATTCCTAGGAAAGAAACAGAAGAAAAGGGAATTTTCTCCGGGGGTGATAAAATTTCACAAAGAGTACAACCTTAAAAATTGTACCATATATCCAGGTCAAGAATCAGATAAAGAGAAAATCTGAATGGTTAATAGAGGCAACTTTAAAGTTCCAGAGTGAATTGGACCATGAATCAATATAGAGACAACACAAAGCTAATCAAAAATAAAACCACAGACAAGAGGGAGAAACTGATATTCAGATTTAAGTCAAGATAATCAGATGCTCAGACATCGACAGAAGATTACAAGCCATAATAAGCAACAGGAAGATATGGCTCATTCAAGGTGACAAATTATAACTTTAGAGAAAACACAGAGTTTGGAACAACTCATCAAAGAAGTTAAAAAATCTGCTAAATTGATTTAAGGAGATGAAGGAATATATAGATATAGAGCTAAAGGATATTAAGAAGACAATGTGTGAACATAAAGAACAATTTTAAAGTTTAGAAAGAAACATAACAGAAATCATGGGGATGAAAAGTACAATAAAAGAGATTAAAAATACTCTAGAGGCATACAAAAGCAGATTTGGGCAAGCAGAAAAAAGAATTAATGAACTATAAGACAGGGTAATCAAAATCATACTCTGAAGAAAAGATAGAGAAAAGGATGGAAAAAATTTAGCAGTGTTTTAGAGCTTATAGTGACATCATAAAACTCACAAGCATATGTATCATGGGTGTCCCAGAAGTAGAAGAGAAGGAGAAAGGGGCAGAAAGAATATTTGAGGAAATAATGGCTGAAAATTTCCCAATGCTTTTGAAAGACATAAATACACATGTTCAAGAAGTGCAACCTACTTGAAACAGAATAAATCCTAGTAGAACTGCTCTGAGACCCATATTAGTGAGAATGCCAAATGCCAAAGATAAAAAGAGAATTCTGAAAGCAGCAAAAGAAAAATGATTTCTCACATACAAGTGATTCTCAATAACTAAGTATCAATTTATCATCAGAAATGACGGTGGTGAGAAGGCAGTGGTACAATATATTTGAAAATATCAAAAGAGAAAAACTTCCAGCCTCAAATTATTTATCTGGGAAAACTGTCCTTCAAAAATGAGAGCTTAAAATATTCACAGATAACCAGAAACTGAGAGAGTTTGTCAACAAAAACCTGCCTCATACAAGAATTACTAAGAAGAGTTCAGCAGGTTGAAAGGAAAAGACAGAAGAGAGTGGCTTGGAGTAGTTTGAAGAAAAGATCATTGGTAAGGGTAAATAATAGCATAAATACAAACCCCAGTAACATGTATCCTCAATATTCAACTCTACTCTTTAATTCATATGAGTTAGGATGCAGTTGAGCAATAAAAAGGCATATTTCCTAACAATGGACACACAAAATATAAAAAGCTAAGGTGGGACAAAAATAACATAAAGAGGGTAAATAGAAGCATATAGGAGCAGACAATATATATGCTATTGAAGCTAAGTTGGTATTTTTTGAAATTAGTTGGTTATAGATGTGGGTTGGATAATCCAATACCAGGGTAACCACAAAGAAAGTATTTTAAACTGTGCATAAACAGAGATGAGAAAGAGAGCAATTCAAATATAACATAAAAGGTTAAATATACAGAAAAGGAAGCTGCAATAAAGGAAAAAGAGACAAAAAAAAAAAGATGTGATATATAAAAACCAAAGGATAAAATGGTTGAAGTAAGTAGTATCTTTACAGTAATAACTCTGAGTATTAATGAATTAAACTCCCCATTTAAAAGCACAAATTGATATAATGGATAAAAAAGAAGAAAGAATGGACAAAAAAGCACCTAATCCAACCATACGTTGTTTAGAAAAGACTCAGTCTCAAAGATACAAATAGATTGAAAGTGGAAAGATGGAGAAAGATATTCCATGAAAGCGGTAACCAAAAATCAGATATAATAGACTTTAAGTCAAAAGCTGTTATAAAAGACAGAGGACACTATATGTAAATAAAACAGGCAATACACCAAGAAGAAATAAAAAACATAAATATTTATGCCCCTAAATATGGTGCCTCAGATACATGAGGTAAACACTCGTGAAATTGGCAAAACTGAAGGAAGGTAGACACCTCAATGATAATAGTTGCAGACTTCAATACACCATTTTCATCAATACATAGAACATCTAGACAAAGGATCAATACAAAAATAGGGAAGTTGAATAAAAGGATAGATTAGCTAGACCTAACAGATATATACAGAACATTGCACCCCAAATGAGAGGGAACTTTCTAGCTCTAAATACTTACATTATAAAAGAGGAAAGAAAAAAATCAAAGATCTAATTGCACAGCTGGAGGAAGTAGAACAGAACCAGCAAACTAAATCCAGAGCGTGCCTAAAAAAGAAATAACAAAGTCTAGAACAGAAATAAGTTAAACTGAGAACAAAAGAAGTAATAGACAACATTAGCAAAATCAAAAGTTGCTTCTTTCTTAAGATCAATAAAATTGACAAATCTTAATCTAGACTGACAAAGAAAAAAAAAGACCAGACACAAATAAAGAAAATAATAAATAAAATGGGGACATTACTGACTCCACGGAAATAAAAAGGCTTAGAAGAGGATACTACGAACAACTGTATGCTGACAAATTAGACGACCTGGATGAAATGGATAAATTCCTAGAAAGACATAAGCAACCAACACTAATTCTAGAAGAAATAGAAGATCTTTACAGACCAATTAATACTAAAAAGATTGGAAGCAGTCCTCAAAAACCTCCCAAACAAAGCAAAACAAAAAGCTTCTCAGATGAATTGTACCAAACCTTCCATGAGGAATTAATATTAATCTTGCTCAACTCTTCCAAAAAAATTGAAAATGAGAGAACACTACTTCAGTAATTCTATAAGGCCAACATCACCCTAATAACAAAGTCAGATGAAGATATACTCAGTGGTGAAAGTTTGAAAACTTTCCCTCTAAGATCTAAGAGTAAGACAAGAAAAAAAAAAAAGAAATAAGAATAAAACAAATTTCTGCTGCTATCACTTTTATTAAACATTGTCCTGGAAGATCTAGCCAGAGCAGTTAGGCAAGAAAAAATAAATGAAAGTGTACATATTAGAAAGACAGAAATAAAACTTTCAATATTTGCAGATGACATGATCTTATATGTGGAAAGACCAGAAAAAAACTAAGCTTGTAGATCTAATAGACTAATTCAGCAAATTGGCAGGGTACAAGATAAAGATGCAAATATCAGTAGTGCTATACATTAGTACTGACCAATGTAAGGATGAAATCAACAAAACAAAATCCATTTATGATAGTAACTAAAAGAATCAAATGTCTGGGAATAAATTTAATCAAGGATGTAAATGACTTAAACACAGAAAACTACGGAATTTTTCTAAAATAAATAAAAGAATATATAAATAAATTAAATGACTCTCCATGCTCACAGATTAGAAGACTATATATTTTTAAGATGTTAAATTTTACCCCAAATAATTTACAGATTCAATGCAATCGAATAAAATTCCAACGGCTTACTTTGCAGAAATGGAAAAGCCAATTATCAAATTTATCAATTATTTGGAAGGTTAAGGGCCCAAGAATTGCCAAGAACACCTTGAAAAAAACTAATGTGGAGATTTCATACTTTCTGACTTTAAAGCTTATTACAAAGCTACAGTGGTCAAACCTGTATGGTACTGGCACAAAGTTAGATATATTGACCAATGGAATTGAATTGAGAGTCAGAAATAAACCCTTATATCTATGGCCAATTGATTTTTGACAAAGCTACCACATCCATACAACTGAGAAGGAATAGTCTCTTCAGCAAATGGTGGCAGGAGAAATGGATATCCATATGGAAAAGAATGAAGAAGAACCCCTATATCACACTGTTTTAGTTTCCTAAAACCATGCAATGGTTTTACCTTAAACAAGGGGAGTTTATTCACTTACAAGCTTACAGTTTTGAGGCCGTGAAGATGCCCAAATGGAGGCAATGCTTTCTCCTGAGGACTAGCTGCCAGTGATCCTTGGCTCCTCTGTCACACAGCAAGACATGTGGTTCTGTTGATTTCAGTTTCTTGCTCCCATTATTTTTTCCTCTCTCATTCTGTATTCATTCAGTTTATGTTTTCCAGTGAGAGAATTAAGACCCATCCTATTAATGAGGTGGGGCACACCTTACTTGAGGTAGCCTCACAAAATTTCCTACTTACAATGGTTCTATTTCCACAAAAATGAATTAAATTTAAGAACATGTCTTCTAAGGTACCTACAGCTGCAAACCACCACCTACATCATATACAAAAAATAACTCAAAATGAATCAAAGATGTAAATATAAGAAGCAGGACTTTAATATACCTAGAAGAAAATAGAGGGAAGCATCTTGAGGATCTTGAGTTAGGCTATGATTTCTTAGATTTTACAACCAAATCACAAATGACAACAACAAAATAGATAAATGGGACCTCATCAAAATTAAAAAAAAACTTTTGTGTTTCAAAGGATTTCATCACAAAAATGAAAAAACAACCTACTCAATGGGAGAAAATATTTGGAAACCACATATCCAATAAACATTTAATATCCAGAATATATAAAGAAATCAATAATATAAAGACCAATAGCCCAATTTAAAAATGGGCAAAAAGCTGGAATTTCTCCAAAGAGGATACACCAATGGCTAAACTGCACATAAAAGATGCTCAACATCACTAGCTGTTAGGGAAATGCAAATCAAAATCCTGATAAGATACCATTTCACACCCACTAGAATGGCTGCTATGAAAAACAAATAGAAAATTACCAGTGTTGGAGAGGATGCGGAGAAATGGAAACACACAATGATTGGTGGTGGGAATGTAAAATGGTGCAGCTGTTGTGGAAGACAGTTTGGAAATTCCTCAAAAGTTAACTATAGAACTGCTATGTGATTTGGCAACTTGCTACTATGTATATATCAAAAAAAAATTGAAAGCAGAGACTCAAACAAATATTTGCACTGATGTTCACAGTGGCATTATTTACAATTGCCAAAAGAGGAAGCAACCCAAGTGTCCATCAACCAATGTATGGATAAACAAAATGTGGTATATACATGCAATGGCATAATATTCAGCTGTAAAAGGGAATGAAGTTCTGACACATTTCACAACATGGATGAAACTTGAAGACCTTATGATGAGCAAAATAAACCAGACACCAAAAGGACAAATATTGTTTGATCTCACTGATATGAAATAATTAGAATAAGCAAACTTATAAAGTTAGAATCTAGAATATATGCTACCAGGGACTGGGGTGGAGGGGGTGGTGGTGAATTAATGCTTAATTTGTATAGAGTTTCTATTTAGGTTGAGTATAAAATTTT
Source organism: Myrmecophaga tridactyla (assembly GCA_004026745.1). NCBI lineage: Eukaryota > Metazoa > Chordata > Mammalia > Pilosa > Myrmecophagidae > Myrmecophaga > Myrmecophaga tridactyla. The sequence continues at coordinate 108,249 of PVIY010002700.1, forward strand.
GGAAATGGATAATAATGATTATAGCACAATATTGTGAGTGTAATCAACGACGCTGAATTATATATGTGAACGTGATTTAAAGGGAAATTTTAGTTTGTATATATGTTACTAGAATAAAAATAAAGATAAAACATAGCACTACAATACAGTGAACCCTATTGCAAATGATGAACTATAGTTAATATTACAATTATAAAAATGTTCTTTCATGAATTATAACAAATGTACCATATTACTAGTGCAAGGTCTTAACAATATAGGGTGATATATGGGAAAAATACATTAAATGTAAACCATGAACCATAATGAATTGCACAACTTTAATATTCTTTCATCCATTGCTACAAAGGTACTACATGATGCAAAGTGTTAACAATAGAGGAATATGGGAACACTGTTGTTCTCGTTTGCTAGCTGCCGGAATGCAACACACCAGAGATGGATTGGCTTTTAATAAAAGGGGATTTATTTCATTAGTTCTTCAGAGGAAGGGCAGCTAACTTCCATCTGAGGTTCTTTCTTACGTGGGAAGGCACAGGATGGTCTCTGCTGGCCTTCTCTTTAGGCCTCTGGGTTCCAACAACTTTCCTCGGGGTGATTCCTTTCTGCATCTCTAAAGGCCTGGGCTAAGCTGCGAGTGCTGAGATGAGGTATGCCAAGCTGCTTGGGCTGTGCTACGCTGTGCTCACTCATTTAAGCATCAGCCAATTAAGTGAAACATCATTCATTGCAGCAGGCATGCTTCCTAGTTGACTGCAGATGTAATCAGCAACAGATGAGGTTCACGTACCATTGGCTCATCTCCACAGCAACAGAACTAGGTGCCTTCCCCTGGCCAAGTCAACAACTGAATTTAACTACCACATGTCCATTGCCAACTTGGCAACTACATGCATCACCTTAAACAATATTAAGGTGCAAAAAATTCTCTTCTGGCTGTGGACCTGTGAATCTCAAAACAAGTTGTCTACTGCCAATATGCAAAGGAAGATATTCACAGGATACAGGTTTTCATTTCCATAGGGAGAAATTGGAAGAACACAGATGTAAAATCTATACGGCAAGCACCATTGGATTTCAAAGTCTGAATTCATTTATCTTTCAGCTTTAGAAAGTGGCAGTCCCACCTTTTCCAAGGGCCTATACAGTGGCCCACCTCTTTCCAAATCAACCTCGGGGAACATTGAGGAGATCACCTTTTTCTTGGCTCCACTCTCTCCAGGCACCAGGGCCACCCCTGGGCTCTCTGCCATTTCTGGGACACATGCTCAACCCCTCCATGTGGTGGCAGCCAGGCTCTCCCCAGACCCCCAAGGAGTGTGCTGTACCTTCTCCAAGGCCTGAGGCTGCACGACTCTTCCACTGCAATGAGGTGGGAAACTCATCCTTGCCCTTCAGGGTAAACTCATCCTCTCCATGTATATGGGTGGGTCCACTCTCCTGGCCAAGGTTTCTTGGCTTCAGACCCGAGCTTCCATGGCTCTCACTCTGCAATAGGGCAAAATGGGTTTTCTATGATTCCTATACTTCAATAATTATCAAACAGTTTAAACATTTGCCTAGAAAAATCACCAATAGCAGCTGTTCATATCCCAGTGTTTGTACACACACACATACACACACACATACACAAACACATACATAAATATATATCTATATTTGTCCAAATGCTTTAAAGAGTTGACAGTCATCATGGTGAGTATAGTAGTTTGATTAATGAACCCCACTTGTTCTTAATCATAATACAGGTCCCTATGGGTGTGAACCTATTGTAATTTGGACCTCTCAAAGATGTTATTTTTAATTCAGTTGTGGCAAACTGAACCATGGTGGGTCTTAATCCAGATTACTGGAGACTTTATATGGAGAAACTGGAAATCACAAAGGCAAGGAAAGAGAGAACATCATCATATGTAGGAAGGCAGAAATATAAACCAACCCAATGGATTGCTCGCAGCTAGTACCAGAATGCTACTGATTTTCAGGAGAAAGCAAACCTTGCTGATATCTTGATTTTGGACATCATCAACATTCAAAATCATGAGCAAATAAATGCTGTTTGTTTAAGTCAAACCAATCTGTCATATTTGTGACAGCAGCTTTGGTACACTAATGTTACTGGACAAACGCAGTGAATTCTTTTGCTCAATGTGCTCAATGACCAATTCCTGAGGCACCAGAGTTTCAAAGACAGAAAAGTTTATTAATAGGTGCATAAGAAGAGAGCAGATGGCCTATTGGCCCAAATCTGTCTCTCTGAACTGATAATTCTGATACTTTTGTTAGAAAAAAGGATGGGCAGAGTTTAGGATAATGAACACAATAGCCCCAGATGATGTAATTAGAGGTGATCTAATTATTGAACATGCACAGATTGATTGCATGCTTAGTCACAGAACATATGTAAAAAATGGCAGCCTTAATATGCTGACGTGTGTGATTTTTAGTATTATAATGAGGTGTAAGTGACTTGTAGGTTAAAGTCAAAGCTACTATGCATGTCAGATGAGCTCATTTTGGTTAGATCCAGTCTCGGTTATCAAGATAATTTTGGACTTGGGGTGGGTTAATACTGCACTGGCCCAAGACCCTTCGTTAATAAACATTAGGGGCTGTCTTTAGTGATTACAAGTCACTTAAAGTGAGAAGCTGGATAAATGGGTGCAAAGGGAGGTTGGTCACAAGGTTTTTATAATCACAGTGTCAGAAGATAAGGGCTATCTAATCATTATCAGAGATCAAGGCAGCTGGATTACAATTTAGAGATTTTAAGTTTTCAGTAATCAAAATCATCCCTTAAACCTTAATTTCTTGGTTACACTAACATATTGAGTTATGTAATCCTCCTAAATAAATTATCAGTTTCCAGAGAAGGAAAATTTACCCTAGATGTGTTATTAACACTGACTGCAAAATACTTTATAAAGATATCTTTATAAAAAGAGAATTTTAGTATGTGTACTTTAAGAACTATGAAAGTTGTCATCCTTTGTCCTATGAAACAGTGGATAATTATGAACATGCAATAATAGCTACAGAGTGGCTTTACATTTTGAAAACCTCTAGTTGAAAGAGTAGTCCACTTACAATGGATTTCTTTAATGTATTACTTTAAATGTTTCTTTTGACAATGTCTAAATATCTCAAACATTATCTTATTTAACCCAAATGGTTTTAATGACTTTCATTCTTCTCTTATCTATGATTTGCATGTATTGTCATCCAATAGTACAAATGAGCCTTTAGAAGTTCACACAATGAATTATATTATGTTTTAACACAAAGAAGATGCAGAGTATGCCTGGGTGATGTTTAGTTAATTTAAGGGCCACTTGCATTTCAAAACTTCCTCCTTTAATCACTAAAGAATGACATTGCATTTTGTGGGGCTCCAACATTTCTCTCCTGGAAGAATGAAGATCAAGAAATAGACGTTGAGCCTTAAATACAAAATATTAATGCTCAATAATCTTTGAGATCAAATCTATTGACAACACTAAATCAAGTGTTTAAAAATCAAACTTTATAATGTTAATAAAGTTAACACATTAAAAAGGCAGAGCCAGAGCCTTTTGAATTAGAAAGACCTAGTTTAAGCATGGCATTGCTACTTACTAACTAGGCAATAACTCCTTCACTGCTTTAGAATCTGATTTTCTATCTATAAAATGAGTATAATACCTACAACATCAAAAAGTTCGAGCATGAAAATAAACTTCACCCATGCAAGGAAGTGCCTGGAATATGAATATGCAACTCAAAAGTTTGACCCTTTCCCTTTTTTCTTGACAATAGAGAAATGTTGCCTAATCTATTCCTTAAAGAAATGCAAGTAATTACAAAACAAGTGCATCAAATCCAAAACATTTTTCACAGGAAATTCCATCATGGTCTAATCTTTAAAACTGTGTTTAAATTATTTAAAATGCAATGTGTGCCTAAAATATAGTTTATTAAAAGTTATGCACATACTTTATTTAACTGTGTAATACAAGCCACTATGGATGAACAGGTAACATCTGAGTATGTATCTACCTTGCAGTTCTCCTGAAGGCACAATCTACGTGAGTGTGGGGAAACTTCTTAAAGACACTGATGAACAAATATTCAGAACTTTCTAGGCAAGTGGACTATATCTTATTGATTATCTTAATCTTCTTTAGATATGGTCTTATAATCAAACATTCATATTGTAAACAAAAAGAAAACAGAGTTGGTATGATTTTAAATGTTTAATTTATGAATAAAAGTTAACGCACATATTCCTCTGAGATATGTCATGGACATTCTTAAATAATTTTGGTGGATAAGACATTAATGTGTGGAGTGGATGACAAAGAAACAAATTTCACTAGAGCAAAAGGATAACACTGGAAAAGCAGTAAGACTAAGGTTAAAAGCCTGGCATGAGGTCAGATTCTGGCGTGCTTTGGGGCCTAAAGAGATGACCTTAGTTTAATGGTGGGTCAATACTACAGAAATGCAAAAGACCAGAGAACATCATGAGGAAATAATACTTGAGTAATATTGATTCAGCTGTGGAGGGCAGTATGGATATTGAAAAACTATTTTCCTTACTCATGCACTTATATAATTATAAAATCCAATGAATAATTGTTACTATCAGAAAATAGATCTACGTCCTATAATTAAATCAAGGCAAAAATTTTTATTGTAAATAATCATTTTAACAACCTCAATTAATTCAGATTCAAATTAAATACAACTTAGATATGAGATCTGCTCTGAATAACTTGGCATTTCTTTTGCTTGGTTATCTATCCTTAGAGATTCAATTCTGATATTTGAAATGGGAAATAATTAGGCTGATTATTCTATTGCTAATTCATATTTGCATGAATGGTAGCTTATACAAATGTACAATAGGTCAATTCAAGGGGACAAGAGAATCTGGCAAGTGAACTCTCATGCTCAGATTACAGAAAGTCTCCTATTTTTGCAGGAGGGCATCTAAAGGATCCTGTGCATCAAAAATACATGAGTGTCTATTTCCTACATAAAATGTTTCAAGCAGCTGCATACTTTCTTTCTGTATCTTTCCTTGTCCATGTTCTTTCATTTTTCTGATTATATTAGGGGAAATTCTTGATTAGGAGCCAGTGGTCTTTAACACCTGCTAATCTCCTTTTGAACAAGGAGAGTGTTTGCCAGGCCTGGCCATCTGCAGGCAACAGAGGGCTAGAGTGGCACCAGGGGGGCAGGATGCAGTGGGTATTCAGATCTGCATATCCTGAATCTTTGAATCAAGAGGGTTTCCTTCATTGAACACTTGAGTGGTGTCTCCTAGCAGCTAAGGAAGCCCTGGAGATATGTAATTAAAAGAGTCCATTATGCCTTAAACACAGCAAGACTGTAGCTACTTCTAATTCCCATAGAATTGAGCCAGCTCCTTGTGCCCACTGAAGTCTGTGCTCATTCTCCAGGAAGTGCATGGCTACCCCTCTGCTATGGGAGGACAAATGTGAAGGGCTGTAGTATGTTTCCTTGCAGTGCAAAGCAGCATGTATATTGTTGAAAAGGATGTGGTGTTGCAACCAGCACCTGGGCTCTCCACACATCCATGCTTGTCAAGGCTGGCTGAACATTTAATGAGGTCTTTGGGGAGAGCGAATTCTTCATATTTTCAGTGCATGCCAATTCTTAGTCCACAAATGAAATAATAGAAACCTCAGAGATGAGGTGTGCCTTAAAAATAATTTAGTCTACCCTTATGGTAGTCTCAGAAGGGAAATTGTGGTCAAAGTCAAGCAGTATTAGATTGAAATTCTAAAACTTATGTTTCCCAGATTTTTAACCTTCTTATTGTCCTGCAATTCAATAAAAAATACTGATTTTGAATGGATTACATGCTAGACATCAAACTAGGGTTTGGGGATATAAAGGATAACAACATAGAATGGCCTATCTCTTTATAGAACGTATAGACTGAGGATAGGAGACATACGAATGACAATTATTGCAACAATAGAAGGAATTATTATGGAAGGAAAAACATGATTTCAAATAAAGAGTGTAAATCACTTAGTTTAGCCATAAAAGTTAGGTCTTTATTATTAAAATACAGTAAGTTTAAAAATTAAAATATAGACATGCCTGCAAAATTCATTTATGGGAATCTGATGAAGATTTTGATAGCTGAGACACTTTGTATCTTCTTGAAAGGAAGATTATAAAACTTTAACAAAATATTTTTCAATTTCAGATTCTTTTCATTTAAAAATGGGAGCATGGGTTTATAAAACGTGTAAATGAATGCACTAATTCAAAAACATTTTCCTACGATAATTAAAATATTTTCACCTCTTATAGACCAAGTATTCTTGTTTTGCTTTGCTTTTAAAATATTATTCTCTGTTGTTTCTTTTTCTCATGAAATATCTTCATATTAAATAAGGAATTTGTGTTCTGTAGATTGTAAGTGTAATACAAAAATCATGTCCAAATGGAAGGTTGTATTCATATAAGAGATGGAACAACATTAGTTTAAATTCAGATTCAATGCATTTTGGCATTATCATTTTATTTTTTGAGCAGTAGTCCTTATATTGTGGAGTGTAGGATCTCAAGGTCCATTTGATTATCAATTAAAAGTTTGAGTTACCTTCTTAAAAATAAATATAGACTATTGTTTTTTCACAGACTACACGTCTTGATCAAGTGAGTTTTATAATTATATAGTTTGGGATTTTGATCTTGACTCTACCTTCTGTTTTCAATGAATTAGACTAAGTTAAAAAAAGCAAATTAATCAAGAATATGGGTGACACCATGCTGGAAAGAATAGGTAAAGTAAAATATTTTTGAGACAATAGACCCAAAATAATAGACAACATGTTACAGAGGAAAATGTAAGAATCCATATTTAAGTTGAAAAGCTCAAAAGAATAAATAATTCCCCTCAGTTTTGCCTTGTGTATATACAACTAGAGTCCCATGCCTAAGTCTTGGTTCTGTATTTATAAAAGAATGTTATCAATCCAAAGACTATTAAGGGAATATGACAGGAGTGATATGACTGGAAACAAAGTCACCTGGACAAAAATTTACTGACCCATAGAGTTCTTTCTTAGAAAAGAGAAATTTATGGACATGGCTTCAAATATTTCAAAACTTTGTGTAGACATCAGGATTAGCCTCAGTTTGTGTATTTACCACTTGATGACAGGATCTTAAAAGCAAACTTCTTGTCTTATTTAATTATTTATCCCTAAAACAGTGCTCCATAAATATTTGTTTAATGAATGAATATATTTTACAATGAGGAAAGCTACAGAATGAAGATGAACTTCCAAGTTATCAGCTGAGGAAGACAACTGAGCTCACATCTCTGGAACTGCTGGAATGGACACTAAGTCGTCATTTATTAAGGGAACTGTACGGTGAATTCTTGAGTTGGGAAGGAGATGAAGATAGTTGGTTTCTAATTTCCTACTCTACATGCCTTTAAAAAAGGGAAGCTCCCATTTTTATATAATATAGCGGGTAACATAGAAAAGTAAGTTTACATAGTATGCAGTGCATTATTTTACAATATTGTAATAATTTACATATTAAAATGATGACACCTGTGTTTTCTATAAATTCCATAACTTTTCAACACAGGTGGTCATTTAAATCTTTTGCTGTGAAGTAGTGCAATATTCTGCCTTTGGGATTTGTAGTAGCAATCACTACAAATCCAAACTGAAGACTACAGAAAACATGAAATTGCAATTTCTCCCTTAGATAATTCATTCCCAGGCATCTTGGTTCTTTATGAAATCACAAGTAATGAACTCTATGAAATTAGAAACTGCTCAATCTGTAGGAAGGGATTAATGATCAAAAAGGGGGAACCACACAAATCTTAGATAATTGTTTTTCTATTAATTCAACTTAATAAAATAAGTTGTTTTGGGTGGGCCACTGTGGCTCAGCAGGCAGTGTTCTCGCCTGCCATGCCAGAGACCCAGGTTCGATTCCAGATGCCTGCCCATGCAAAAAAAAAAGGGAAAAAAAAATAAGTTGTTTCATTTAATTTTTCACTTAAATTTAAATTTTTAAAGTTTATCTTCGAGTTACTTCTGTTTGAATTTTCAATGTGCAATAAAAATACAATGAAAGTAAATTTTTATGCAAGTCAACAAAAAATGACCAGCAGGCTACTTTCAAACATGCTTTATTTATCAAGTTTCATTCCATGCAAAGGTTTTAACTCATAAGGACGTATGATTTGATCTAATAGTTTATAATAATTTGAGTGCGTCATTATGAGATTTTTTTGCAGTTACTTTTGTTTGTTTTGCTTGTTTTTTTGGGGGGAAGTATATGCACCAGGAATCAAATCTGGGTCTCCTGCATGGCAGGCAAGAATTCTACCACTGAATACTACCCTTACACCCTCCTGCAGTTACTTTTTAAAGGAATGGTTTTGATAGATTATGGTGACAAAATGATTTCATGGGGACCTGTTCTAAGGGTAATTGAAAAAGAATGGATAAAAGAAATGAAAAATGGTTAGAGAAGAGTCATGTTTATGTGAAGTTAACACATGCCAAAGGCAGACAGATAGCCCAAATGATGATGATAATTTATCTCCAGTGTTTGAATGCCGTTTGGAAGTCTATATGAATGAGAATTAGAGTTTTTACTTTTTTTTTTTTTACTTTAAAATAACCCCAAAAAGAGAGAGTCCATATATAACCTTACAAGAATAATTGATGGGTGGAATGACAAAGGATCATTCATTATGTCATCACATGTGTCTTAAAACTTTCTGGTTTCCCACTTTGGATTTATTGATTGTAGATGCCAAAAGTAGCAATTGTATTATGTCTGCAAATCTTTGAAGCCCAAAAGTTAGTAAATTATTAATTAATTTACTAACAATTACTGAAAATTGCCTGTCAAAAATTTTTATGTATTTTAATTCAAGATGGCATGTTCTAAGTCATAATATGAAGAACATCTTTCAAAACTCTTAGCATATTTCTGTTAAATCAACCAATTCCTTAGACAATGGTTGAAGAATCTTTATGTAAACTCCTAACACTAAATGACTGAGTTAAGAAGTAAGAACAATAATAAATATTTGTTGAGCATCTGTTATTCCCTTAAATGTGCATAAATAAAACAAATTAAAGCCTCAAATATATTTCTTAAATATTTACTGGCCTAAGAGTTTTCGCATCCTAATTTGGCTTTCAATCAGAAAGAAGCATGTTAGCTAACGGGCTGATACAAATTTTTGGTCTACTGGAAATATAGTTCTTGAAATAAATGAATGTATAATTCTGGATAATTAACCAATCTTTTATTTCACATTTGATTTACATTAAACTAATTATTAAAATCTCGATAAGCTGAAAAATTTAGTTTCACAGCTCTAAAACCAATTTCTAAATCATTAAAAAGAATATAAAGATAGGTGATAGAAACCCAAAGATACAAGAAATATAGGAGACAGTGTGATGACATATTTGGGATTTCTTTTCCTTATTGTTGATATGCCATTTAAAAATTGGTTAATGTCCCAGGAATTATATATCATAGAAGGAAATGAGAATAATTTAAAAGATAGCTTCTAAAACAAAAAAAGCAACATGTGGTTTCCTTGTTGAATTATCTCCAGGAAAGTATATGTATATATATATATATATATATATATAATTTATTTATTTGTTTGTTTTTAACATGGGCAGGCACCCGGAATCGAATCCGGGTCTCTGGCATGGCAGGCAAGAAGTCTGCCTGTTGAGCCACCATGGCCCATCCTCTCCAGCAAGTATATATTTGTAAAGAGGAAACTTGTGTGGAAAAGTAAACTGTGTGACTATTTGTACTTTCTGGTAGTATTTTTATTTTAGGTACTTTTTTTCTGGCCAGTCCAATCTGCCATCCCTTACTAAATGTACACACTATTAACTGTCATGATAACGCTATGAATTCACGAAAGCATAACCAATGTTTCTACTTCATTCTCTAGTGATGATAGGTAAAATATATGTCAAAATATATTAAGAAGATATATCAAAGGTCAAAAACAAGATAAAATGTCTGTGTGCCTGAGACACAATAGAGTAAGTAGAAACAGAAGCCACAAATCTGTTGATATCCAAACATTGAGAAGGTTATAAAAGTGCCTCATAAGTAGCAAGGAGGAGAACCAGGTTCACTGCAAAGAACTGGAGCTAGAATGGGTTCTCTCTATTTATGAAAGAAGGTTAAAAACCTGGAGGCTATGTCTGTATTGATTATTGAGCTGCAACATGGCATAATAGGCAATGCAGAGTAAGCGACATGGTCAGGATTGAGGTCAAAGCATGCATTGGCTGTACAACTGGATCAGTAATCATAGTATGGGAGCCCTGCACTACCAATACAAGCCCTGATTGTGAAATGAAGAGCCTTATTTGTCAGGTAGTTGGAAGGATAAACTTTCAGGCATAAGTTTGTCATGGGCTCGTGGGGCTGGAAATAAAAGGAATCAAGCAGGAGAGGGAGAAGAAACTTTCTCTGTCATGATGTGCTTGCAACTAAAATTTCACAAAATACCAAAAAAAAAAAAAGCAAAACAAAACTAACTTAATGACTAATAAGACAACAATTTAAATAAATGGGTAAATAATTAAATGAATTAATTCTATTGAGCAATCAGAAAAATAAATAAATATGTTAGTGAATCCCAGGGGATAAAATTGGAACTAATATGCCCCAAAATACAAGTTTATAAATCAATAAGAGGCAGACATAAATCAAGACCAAAGAATATTGAAAACAGCAAATAAAAGATATAGATATACACAAATACACATACATTCATTGATGATATTATAGAAGAAACAAAGGCTAGACTGTATAACACTGAAAACAGAACTAATGATGCAGAGAGATAAAAAAATTATGAAATGAATTTGAGAAATGGAAGAGAGGTTAGAAGTTCTAACAGATGTGTAATGAAATTTCCAGAAGTAGAGAAGAGAGCAAAGTGAAGAGGCACTATTCAAAAAAGAAAATAAAAAACAATACCCAAGAATTTTCAAGAATGGATGGAACGGCAATCCTGAAAGAGAAAATAACTAGTATTGAAGAGGAAAAGTTAAAATACATCCAAACTAGAAATTTTGAATTAAAAACAAACAATATCAATGAGGAAGAAAAAACAAAACTTACTTAAGAATTAAAACAGCATATTTATATGGAGATGACATTTATATAAATTCAAAATAGAAAAATGTTTAATTATGAAGGACAGGTATTCCTTGTATAGCTATTGTACCATAAAGAAAATGAGACTTTTTTTTCAGGTAATATATTCTAATTACAGAACTTGTAGAATATTATGACACAATTGCCTGCCTTTTGGCAGGGGTCTATAATATAAAGGCTGACTTAATTACATGATGTGCAAATCATACCCTGTATATAACACTTTGCATTTTTTCCAACCTAATAGTATATTTAGTAGAAGTAGTGAAGGGTGGAACTCTGAAGTTGGACTATTTTTGTTCAAACCTCAGCTTTATAAAAGGGCAATTCATTTAACTTCTTTGTGCCTTAGTTTCCTCAAAAATAAAATGAAGCTTGTGGGGTTGTGTGAAGATGGAATGAAATATTGCAGGTTAAGTACTTAAAACAGGTCCTGCCAAGTAAGGAGTTTTTAATATCTCTTAGATTCTATCATATTCTTCAGGTCCATTAAAACTCTTTGGATATATCGTATGAAATTATTGCATAGCATTCAAATTTAAAGACGTTAGCTGATCCTTTAAAGGCTACTATTATGTTTTCAATCTTGCGTTAATCATTTTGATGAATTTTCCAAAGAATTGAATGTTTATGTCATTTTTTTCTCTTTTTTTCCATGGGCAGGCACCAGGAATTGAACCCAGGTTTCCAGCATGGCAGGCGACACCTCTGCCTGCTACGCCACCACGGCTCACCCTGTTTGTGTCTTTTTATTTTCACGATGAAGAACATTGTATGCAGTTTATGAACACTTACACATATGAAAATGTTTTTCTCAAAACTGAAAATATTGTGATTTTTTTTGTAGTATATATTGCACTTGAGGAGAGTTTTGACCAGGGTCATTTTTATTTTATTATAGATGTATTGTTTTTTCTGTCTAATTGAACATAAGATACGTGAGTGCATTCATAATTCAAATTTTTAATCAGTTATGTGGCAGATAAATTTTTATTCAAATTTATTGAGATATAGTGAAGACTACATGAATAATTTTCTCTTTTTTTAACTTAAGATATTTTAATTCAAATATTTGAATATTTGATTCTAGATTTAAAGTCTAGAAAATCTAAATGTTCTAGATTTTCTAACTTTTTTTCTTATTGGATTGTGTTGACCACAAAGTGCAAATCTTAAACTGTGGACCTGAAAATGAACTCATTTGTTAATAGTATCTTGAAAGTTCCTGTGAATTAAGATGAGACCAGACTCAACCAGGGTCGGCCTCAATTAATATGACTGGAGTCATTATAAACAGAGGAAATTTGGACACAGTTAATAGGAGACAGGAGAAGATAGATGAAAAGAAAAATGGCCAATGTGATGCAGGCAGAGGCTGAGCTATACATTAGTGGCATGTCACCACCAGAATGCTACAGATTTCAGAGAAAGCATGATCTTGCCAACACCTTATTTTAGGATTCTAGCCACCAAACTGTGAGATAATAAATGGCTGTTGTACAGGCCAAATTGTCTGTGCTACTTTGCTACAGCTGCCATGACAAATCTACACAAATTGCTTTTTCCTTTGTGTTTTCTAAACATTTATTACACACATAATCGCTTCCCTTCCGGCTATCTTCCTTGCTAAACTAACAGCTCTGTGAGGGCAGAGGCAGTTTCTCTTCTCCATTATTAGTACTAAATATTACAAATAGATTTAGATACCGTCACTTTAAAATTTTCCTTTTTCATGTTTTAAACTTTATTCAAAGCTAGATAAAAACTTGCTTTTGATGCAGTTACCTTCAGTTAGGTTTTGTAATATTTTTAACAGTCTCATATCTTCACATGTAATACAATATAGATCTAGTTTAAATGCTTATGTTTGGGTTATTTGTGAGATTCTAAGCAGTTCCCATAGCTCATGAAATCTCTTATGAGTGAACTATGTTCAAGATCAATTTTTTCCTAAAGTATACAATTTTTAGGCAAGTTGCTAACAGCTATTGCCCTAATTATTATTCCTGCTGTAAAGTCTGGATTACATGGGTTAAATTAAACAGCTCTTCCTCTTACTTTATAATAGTTTCTTAAAAATCATAACGGAAATGCATCTTTGGAAAATATATAATTTTCAGGTATTTTGATGTATTAAAATCAAATCACAATAAAAGTATTGAATAAAGATTGCTAATAAAATTTTACAATCTCATTTTCTCATTGTCACATTGCATTGAAAAAAATACTTGACTTACATTTTAGAGAAACATCTGAAAAACCATAACACCAAAATATACTATTTTAAAATTTCACAGCATAGTTCAGAATTATAAGTCCTAAAATAACCAATAAGCATATTGTTGGTTATTAATTTATAGGTTTAAATTTTTGTAAATAAATGAACGTCCTCCAAATTGGAATTTTAATCTGGAATCCATAACTTTTCATTTTAATTTGGCTATGCATGGTTTAACTGGTCAGAAATTAGGTTTATGAATGATTATGCTTTTTTAAAGAAGGAAAATGAGCGAATGTAGTCCCTTTTCTGACAGCTGCATTTCTGATTTCCTGTCATCCTCCTGGAGATGTACTTTTATCTTTTCTTTCCATTTATTTTTCCTTCATCTTTCTTTAAACAACAACAAAAAATAGTCTATCAATTCAGTTGACTGTAAATCAGTGCAATTAGGTTGAAGTATAACAGGAACCCAAGATAGGATCATCACAGCAGAATTTATAATTAGTCACTAGGACTTATTATGGTCATCTTCCCTATAGGAGGCAAAAGATAGAAAGCTGAGATCAAAGTGGATTTTTACCTTCAGTCTCAATAAACTAGTACAAAATTCATTCTCTAATTCCTCTCCCTTTGTGGGCTCCTAAGAAGCTACTCTTTACTTAGGGACCTAATGCCCAGTTCTTTCAATGATTTAGACACAATGATTGTGAAAGCCATAAATATTCCCCTAGGAAATAGACAATCTAGTCTACTCATTCTCTTTTCAAATTTTCCCTAAGATTACACTAAAAATGTTTGAATGCATTGCCATACCAGAGACATTACATAATTGTAATATACACACACACACACACATATATATATATATATATATATTTTACTTCTGTTTATAAACCTGAAAGGAACTGGATATTTTTTAGTTTTTCAATTTCCTTGACCATTGTCAATAGTGCCAAGGATGTTAAAATTGTACAATTAAGTATTTCTCCAATTAACCAGTTCATCAGCTTCCTATATCCTAGTTTCTTTAGATTAATTGGAATTATTACAAGATCTTAGTATGGTGGACAATGCTGTTCATTCCTGAAAAGGTCTGTTTATTTCATCATTTTATCCATGGATGGATATGCTGCCACATATAAAACATTGCTCTCAAAGAAACTAAGTGACAGTATATGAAAGCATGATACAGTTCTCTTTTCACAAAATCAATTTATATTGCATGATCTACTAGTGATGATCTGATAATATTGTCTGTAATCACTTATATGCATTAAAATTAAAACCAGAAAATTACATAAATCATGACTTGATAATATTACACTGTTTTAGTGATCTTGGCCCATGTGTATAGTACAATGCTTAGTGACATGGGCTTAAAGATATACAAATAGGACCTCAAATCCTATCTACAACACTTACTGTGTGACTATTGTGGCCCAGGGGTCAGAAAACGCTCTCTTAGGGAAAGGGTGGTATTTAAGCATATAACAGCCTCCATGACCAGAGCACAGACATTCATTAAAACGTCTGTCCCCTAATCACTATTGGTAGCTGTGCCAGTTTGAAAGGATGTATGTAGCCTAGAAAAGTCATGCTTTGATTCTAATCCAATCTTGTGGAAGCAACCATTTCTCTCAAACCCTCTTCAACACTGTATGCTGGAAAATTGATTAGATTATCTCCATGGGTATGTGACTCACTCAAGAGTAGGTGTTTAACTAGATTAGGTAGAGACATGTCTCCACCCATTCCAGGTGGTTCTTGATTGGTTTTACTGGAATCCTTTAAAAGAAAAAGCACTTTGGGAAAAGCTAGAGAACAACAAGAGAGAAAGTTAGGAGATTCACAGAGAGCAGAGAAGAATGACAGAGCCACAAGAAAACCACAACAGAGAATGCCACAGAAACATGAAGCAGAAAGTCCACCAGCCAATGAGTTTTGGAGATGAAGAAGGAAAATGACTCCTGGGGAGCTGGAGAGGAAGCTAGCAGATGACACCGTGTTCATCATGTGCCCTTCCAGCTGAAAGAGAAACCCTGGCCATGTTTGCTATGTGCCTTTCCACTTGAGAAAGAAACCCTGAACTTCATTGTCCTTTTTGAATCAGGGTATCTTTCCTTGGATGCCTTAGATTGGACATTTCTATAGACTTGCTTCAATTGGGAAAGTTCCACGGCCTAAAAACTGTTAACTTGCAACTTATTAAATTCCCCTTATAAAAAGCCATTCTTTTTCTCATATATTGAATTCTAGCAGCTAGCAAACTAGAACCTTAGCCAACTCTCATGGGACTCTCCATTACAACCAAATCTCACAAGATTGGCTGAATGTTATGAGCCCTATCCTCACTTGGTATTATTGCTCTCTTGGTTTTGGTGCAGAGTGCTGACTCACTACCATTGGGAAAATTATTCTCCTGTCTTTAAATCCCTAATTAAAACTCATGGGTAATTTTCTGCCTAGTATGTTTTTTGGTTTCAGGCTTGTACTAGGACAGAAAATTTGGTGAGCCAGCCAGGAGACAAAAAGCTACTGGCTATCGAGAGTATGAATCTAGGAAAAGGACTCTGTGGGGATAATTCTGGGGTTGACTGCTACCTTGATGTGAGAAGGAGTCACTCACTTGTTTCAACGTGCTGCAGTCAGGTGACCATTG
>PVIY010002701.1:0-124046 GCA_004026745.1 Myrmecophaga tridactyla
CATCTTAACATGAGTCTTCTGATATATTCGCATAAGAAGTCTTTCCATTTATTTAAGTCTCTTTTAATTTTTATCAGTAATATTTTGTAGTTTTTCAGTGTATAAATCTTGCACTTCTGTTAAATTTATTAAGTATTTTATTATTTTTGATGCTACTGTGCATGTACTTGTTGTCTTACCTTTTTCAATTTTATTAGAGTTTATAGAAATATATTGACTATTGTATTTTGTTTTCCTATACTCCAACCTTGATGGACTTACTAGTTCTGGTAGTTTTTTAGTGGATTCCTTGAGGTTTTCTACATATAAGATCATATCATCTACAAATAAAGATAGTTTTACTTCTTCCTTTCAAACTGTATGTATTTTATTTCTTTATCTTTCCTAATCACCCTGGCTAGAACCTCCAGGACAATGTCGGAGAGAAGAAACTGGGATATTTTGAGGGTGTTTGGTATAGCATAACTTCTCCTAGCTTGACTGATATAGATATGAACCCAGTTATTAATAATGTAAATCCTCAGAGGAACAAAATACAGATGGATTCCAATTAGTTGGCAAAATTGGGTAATTCTTTAAAGAGGTGACCTGGGGAGGATAAGCCTTGAAGGATAGAGCAAAGCCATTTAACATGGGAAAATGGAATCTCAGGTTCCATAGCCTGATTTAGGCATAGAAACGTGTAAAGGAAGAGTGGAAGAGAAGACAGGAAATTATATGTTAGGAACAGAACACTTGTGGAAATCTCTACTGAGGGATTAAGAATGGAGATAGCCTTCAATTACAAGGCTCTTGCAAAAGCCTAGAGAGGAAACAGGATGCACTGCAGCCAAGGACCAGTTAGTGCTGCCTGTTTCCTGTTGCCAAATCCCTTCATTGTTCATATTTACTGCCTCAACAGTACCTATATTTCACTTGCCCAAGCTTCTAGTGCCTTTATCTTCAAGCCAGAGGATATTTACTGCCTACTAAGCATGAATCTAACAGATGAGTCTTGTCTCTTGCCCCACTCTCAGCTTGGACTCCAATAACAGGAACAGTGTTGGGCTTTTCCACTTTCAAATAGTAAGATTTTCTTTGGGGCTTTAGAATCTCTTTTTCTTCTTTGAGACCTCCAAGGACTCAACCTGCTTCTCTCTCCTAATTCATGCTGCTCACTCCAGCACATATCCTACATAGATGTTCTCATTTTAGTGAGATTGGCTATATGGTAAAACTCAATGTCCTCATCTCCTGCTGGTGGCCCTGTGACCTTTGTCCTCAGCCACCCAAAACAAGATGTCAAAGGGCAAAATTACTCAAAAGGTGTTTTGTTGATTGGTTAGTTTGATTTTGTTTTACTAGACTTTAGGAATATACATCAGAGATGACAGAAACTACAAAGTTTAAGAAATCTAATATAGTTTTGCTGCCGCCAGAACCCTGTTTTGAATCAATAACTAGATTCCAGCTGGGCTCCCATGCCAACAATAACTGCCATCACTTAGTAATAGGCACTCTGCTAGGTTCTTTATTCATATTAAGATGTTTATTATTCCCCATTGTAAAAGAGACATCTCATCCATTTCACAGAGGAAGACGCTGAGGCTTAGAGAAGGAGATTTACTGGACTACAGCCACAACCAGTAAGTATTGGACCCAGTATTGGAAAGGAGATTTATTTATCTATCTCCAAAACCCACACCTCACCATTATAGCCTGCTACCTTTGCTCACCAAATCCCTTTTCCACCACTGCCCTTATTATTTCGTCATTTTGACCCCTAATTCTATTAAGCCCCTTTTACATGTTATGGTAGGTTGAATTACGTAACACAGGAAAAAACAAGCAAACATGTTCTTAATCTCATTCCTGTGGGTGTGAACCCATTTTAATTAGGACCTTTGGCCAACTGAATCTGGTTAATCCAGATGACTGGAGTCCTTTACAAACAGAATGATATTCAGACATATATGGAGGTGGGGAGGAGCTGGAAAACAAAGTCAACAAAATCTGTTAAAGTAAAGAGGGGACATTGTCATGTGACAGGAAAGGCATGAAATCCAAGGTTTTCTAGACTGCCTGAAGCTACTGACCGCAGGAGGAAGCAAGCCTTTCAGCCTCTAAACTGTGAGCCAATAAATTCTCAGTGTTAAGCCAACCTATTTAGTGTTATTTGTCTTAATAATGAGGAAACTATGACAGGTGTCAGTTTGTCTTCTTGTGTTTGAGAAACTTCCAAACAGATTAGTGGTCATTTCATTAGAGTCTTGCCCTACATAGTCACTGCCTTAGTTTCCTAGGGCTTCTATTACAAAGTACCAAAAACAATGGCTACAGAAAATTTATTGTCTTACAGTTCTGGAGGCTAGAAGTGGTTCTTCTCTCCTGGCTTCTGGTGGCCCCAGAGGTTCCTTGGCTTGTAGATGCATCTGCCTACCAGGCCATCTTTCTTGTCTCCATCTTCATGCGGCCTTCTCTCTGCATCTGTCTGAGTCTCTTCTTCCCTTTTTATAAGTAGAAACCTAGAGATAGAGTATATCATAGTGATTAAAACCAATTCTGAAGCTAGACTGCCTGCATTAAAGTCCAGGCCCCACCATCCCCAAGCTGTGTGACCTAGGCAATTACTTGACCTCACCTTGCTTCAGTGTCCTGAAGTGAATAATAGCACCTTCCTCGCAGGGATGACAGTTTTGAGTTAAATAAGTTAGCATCTATAAAGTTTATAGAATCATATTATGACAGGTATTCTATCAATGTTTACTATTTTATTATCATTATTATTATTATTATTATCACTACTTCAGACACTTAGAAGGAGGATTCTACCTGAACCTCTACCTGCTTCATTTGGTATTAATGTGCACCTACCTACTACTTGGTATTTACTACTATATGTTACTAGTGTTATTTGTCCCTGTCTAAACTCTGTGCGTTGTTTGCTGCATGACAATTGCCCCCAAGTACTTGTAATATCCTGAAGTTTGTCTATTTCGAGTTCAGAGTCTATTCATTCCTTATCCGTCACACTTTGAGATATATAAAGTTCTACTGTCACCAAATTAAGTGATCCTTAGATCACTGAGTGCTGTGTGTGTGTGTGTGTGTGTGTGTGTGTGTGTGTGTGTGTATCATCTCCATCCCAGGTCTGCTGTCATCTGTTTCCTGACACTTTGGTGTGAGCAGTTATTTCTCATTTCCAACAGTGTATTTATTAATAGCCTTCATTTAATTTATTGTCTCTAATGTGCTGTGGTGTTGGTTTGCCAACCAGGAAAACGCAGCTTGTTGGAATCATGTATACAATAAGCATGAAGAGACCCTGACAGAGAGCCTCTGGGGATCTCTCACAAGTCAAGGGAATGAGCATCAGCATGTGAACATTGTAACAAATAGTCTGGCTGCCTAGAAGATTCTTTTAAGGTCACATTTTCATTCTTGGTTGTGGTCCAGGAGAGGTGAGCTTGCCAGACATCAGTGTCTTCGATAGGTAGAGAATCATTATGCTAATATCATTCTTAAGGAATGCAAAAATCATTCAACTCATCTTTTGTTCATGGTTTCTAAGTGTTCTGCATCATAGGCAGAGGAAATGTACTGGATATTTGTTAGGAGGAGTGATGCAAGGGATTTTGTTCTTTCCAGAATTTACAGAATGCTGCATTGTGTGCGTCTTGCTGCAGGACAGATATCCACACTCTCTGGCTCCAGAAGTCTCATACACCCAGAACTGTATGAGGCAATAGAGTAACAGCATCTTATACCCATGGTACTGAAGCCAGTGGTGGTGTCCAGCAAGTAGTACCAATGATGGCAAGGGTGCAGCCATAGTGTTCAGGATTTAGCAATGGCAACACCAATTCTATCCTAGCTGTCTGGTCCCGTGATGTTACTTTTCTGTCAGCTGGTTCCATCTGGGCCCCTCCCATTTCCCAAACCTAGTTCTCCAGCCCTCCCATTAATACGGTGACTCCCCAATAATTTTCCAGTAAATTGCTTATATGTTTAAGTTAATCAACATTACTTCTTTTTGCAGCAAACAGAACTGTGAAGGACAGGAGAGTGGTTTCTTATTTTTCTAAGTTGTGTATACATCTCAAGCTATTGATCTCCAAGGATAGTTAGCCATTCATTGGATTATATTCAGCAAATTTTATTGTCATATCCTTATTATCACAATTATGCAGAGAAAGTGATAACATTCTATTTTGACTTATTACTTCCCACTTAATTTTCCCCCACTGATAGCCTACAATGCAGCAACTAATGTTTAAATCATTTAAAAAATCACTTTTCTTGTCTTGGAAAGCCTTGCAAAAGTATTTCCAAAGAAATACTTGGAGCAACACTATGATATCCTCACTATTATGAAGTACATAGCAGTTATTTTTGGAAATCCAGGAAGAAATATTATTTAGAAAATTTTCTGCCACTTCCTAAAACAATTACAATCTGACTTTAGTGTTTGTGTAAAGGCATGATAACTTCCTAGAAGTCAAATATCAATTCAAAGCTAAAAAAAAAAATCTATTCAATTAATTTCCTATCCACCAATTTCTGAAGGAAAAGTTTCAAGAAAGAGTTGATCAGTCTTTCAAAGGTTGATCATACTCCATCATGAATATTAGCCACCAAAGAGACATGTGTGAATGGATATGTATGTGTATGTGTGTGTGTGAGAGAGAGAGAGAGAAAGAGAGAGGTATTCATGATTGATGCTTGAGAGAATAAGAGATGAGACGTAAGAAAATAATGTCAATTTATCCAAGGGCTGTCCAATTACTGCTTTCAGTGTTTCTTGAGGCTCAAATGCCATTTTGCTCTTGTATTCTGTAATAAATTCCTATGTTCTTAAAAGGAAATCGGCTGCCTATTTTCTTCCTCAAACTAAATGTAAACAACCTGTCAATTTCTACAAATAGTTTTCTGAATTTAGGCAATAAGATCATTTACATTATGGAGGGTGTCCCAGAAAGATGTATATTGCAACTTTATAACTAATTTAGGCGAAAGGACTGTTATGGGAGCATTCTTTCCTGAAGAAATAAATCCTGTCAAATAAATATAAAGTGGAACTATATAAGAGTGGAGAGAAAAGTAAGAAAGCAAAATCATATTTTCTTAAGAAAACAAACCCATATGATTGTGTTTAGAGAAATTGTTACAATATTATATAGAATTATCTATATTCTATTTTCTTCAGGGAAAATATCCAAGATATTTTGGTCCCACTAGAGTATTTTGGAAATAAAAGTAAATTCAACGTATTTTCACACTTAGTACTATTTTAGCTAAATACAAACATTTAAACAATGAGAAAACAAACACAATAATTGACATGGGCAAAGTATTTCAGATATTTGGGGCATGTCTCTGGAACACTCTATTTTTTTTTTTTTTTTTTTTACATGGGCAGGCACCAGGAATCGAACCTGGGTCCTCGGGCACAGCAGGCAAGCGTTCTTACCTGCTGAGCCACCGTGGCCCGCCCTCTGGAATACTCTAAAGGGAAGATTTTCTTATCTTATTCACTGAGGACTCAGTGTTGCATGGTGGAAAGACTGCATCTAATATAATGGTAAGCAAAATCTGGTTTCCATTCTCTAGCTTCACTACTTCCTAACTATCTGGCTTTGTAACTCTCTGAGCTTCCTGTGCTTATCTGCAAAACTGGGTTGCTGATGGAATTAAAATGGTTTGACTTTTAGCTATTATTTAATGAAAATACAGAATTCACTGTAAATAGGCAATGTAGCTAACATTTCCCTCCAAGTACAGTGGGTTTATTGTTGGGGGTGGTTGGTTTTTTACCAAATATAATTTAGTTTGCTTAGTGTGATGGTTAATTTTACATATTAATTTGGTTAGGTTATGGTGTCCAGTTGTTCAGTTAGGCAAATACTGGCCTAATTGTTATTATGGGATATTTCAAAGATGGATCTGCATCTATATTCAGTTGATTGAATGTCTTCAGCAATGAGTTGGAGGTCCTAAAGCCAGAACAAAGGATTTCAGAAGTCAGAAAGAATTTCTGTCTTTTCTTTAGCCAGCTGGTTTCTCCTGAGGAATTTAACTTCATCTTCATCAGAGTTTCAAACCTGCAGCGTGCCCTACAGAATTCAGACTTTCCAATCCCCATGGTCTCTTAATATTTACACACACACTGTTGGTTCTCTTTCTCTGGAGAACTCTGACTAAAAACACCTAAAAATCAGTATATATCTCTATCTTCCAGGGAGGAGCAAAGGATATTCATAAGTTTGGTGAATGGACCTACATATAAGTTGGTGGCCATGCCAGATAATATAAATGAGGTATAACTTGGTGTCTGGAGATCTAGGCTTGTTACTGGGTCTGTCATTTGCCAACTGAGTGAATTTGGACATACCATTTGTTCTAGTTTGCTAGCTGCCAGAATGCAACACACAAGAGATGAATTGGCTTTTAATAAAAGGGGATTTATTTAGTTCAAAATGTATAGTTCTTCAGAGGAAAGGCAGCTAACTTTCAACTGCGGTTCTTTCTTATGCGGGAAGGCACAGGGTAATCTCTGCTGGCTTTTTCTCCAGGTCTCTGGGTTCCAACAACTTTCCCCGGGGTGATTTCTTTCTGCATCTCCAAAGGCCTGGGCTGAGCTGTGAGTGCTGAGCTGCTCTGGCTGTACTACATCGACCTCTCTCTCATTTAAGCTTCCAGCCAGTTAAATCAAACGTCATTCATTGCAGCAGGCATGCCTCCTAGCTGTCTGCAGATGTAATCAGCAACAGATGAGGTTCAAATGTCATTGACTCATGTCCATAGCAATAGAACTAGGTACCTTTACCTGGCCAAGTTGACACCCGAACCTAACTACCACATGTCCACCCCTTGTCAACTTGGCAACTATACACATCATCTTAAATGATATTAAAGTAACAAAAATTCTCTTCTGGCTGTGACCTATGATTCTCAAAACAAGTTATCTAGTAACAATATGCAAAGGAGGACATTCACAGGATACAGGTTTTCATTTCCATAGGGAGAAACTGGAAGGAACACAGGAGTCATATAGATCCAAAGTTCTGAAAACCTACAGAGCAAACAACATTGGATTTCAAAGTCTAAAAGTCATTTATCCTTCAGCTTTAGGAAGTGGCAGTCCCAGCCTTTCCAAAGGCCTATGCAGTGGCCTGCCTCTCTCCAAATTAACCTCGGGGGACATTGAGGAGATCACCTTTTTCTCTGCTCCACCCTCTCCAAGCGTTGGGGCCACACCTGGGCTCTTTGCCATTTCTGCGGCACATGCTCAACCCCTCCATGTGGGGGCAGAAAAACCAGTCCCCAAGGAGCATGCTGTACCTTTTCCAAAACCTGAGGCAGCACAACTTTTCCACTGCAATGAAGTGGGAGACTCACCCTCTCCATGTATAAGGGTGGGTCTGCTCTCCTGGCTGAGGTTTCTTGGCTTCAGACCCGAGCTTCCATGGTTCTCACTCTGCAAACTCCAATTTGTCCGTTTGTGTCCCCCTTTGTCCAGATTGGCAGTGGTTCTATTTATACCAACAGTCTCTTTAAACATTCCAAGACTTCTCCATCATTCTCTTCACAGTTCCTCCAAAATCTTCCCCTTATCCATCCAAAACACCATTCCAACATATCTGGTATTTGCAAACTGCAGCAGCACCTCACGTCACCTGTACCAAATCTGTTCTAGTTTGCTAGCTGCCAGAATGCAACACACAACAGATGGATTGGCTTTTAATAAAAAGGAATTTATTTAGTTCAAAATGTATAGTTCTTCAGAGGAAAGGCAGCTAACTTTCAACTGAGGTTCTTTCTTACGTGGGAAGGCACAGGGTGATCTCTGCTGGCCTTCTCTCCAGGTCTCTGGGTTCCAACAACTTTCCCCGGGGTGATTCCTTTCTGCATCTCTAAAGGCCTGGGCTGAGCTGTGAGTGCTGAGATGAGGTATGCTGATCTGCTTTGGCTGTGCTATGTTGACCTCTCCCATTTAAGCTTCCAGCCAATTAAATCAAACATCATTCATTGCTGTAGGCATGCCTCCTAGCTGACTACAGACGTAATCAGCAACAGATGAGGTTCACATGCCATTGGCTCATGTCCATAGCAATAGAACTAGGTACCTTCACCTGGCCAAGGTGACACCTGAACCTAATTACCACATCATTGTAATCTCTTGATATGCTTTTTTGCATTCAAAAAAGGAGGTAAAGGTATGAACTATAGTTAATACAGAACCTATCTCCTAGGGTTAGAATCAAAATGTGCTAACATGTATGAAAGTGCTTTGTAAAAACCAACTCTGCTAGTAAGGGTCAGATAAGGCAACAAAAGAGAAAAGGATTTTTTTAAAGTATTGTAACTGAGATTAATGTCATGGGAATAAAAAAATTGCAATTATAAAATGAAAATAAAATATTTAATTTAGAAAGATATATCAAACACTACAAATTTTTATTTAAAATCTTACTTTCTTTTACTTTGCTGATGCACACAATGCTCTTATAACAATACAAGTGTTTAGTAGGTTGTAAGAGGCAGACTGATCAAAAAATACATTAAACAGATTTGGAAGGGGTGGATATAAAGTTAGAATTTCTGAGTCATGAAAACATCAGATAGCGATTTCAGAAAGGTGTAACTTTATTTAAAACTGAGCTGCTGTGAATTCTAACATGCTGCAGACACCTCTGAATCAACTTTCTCTGTTGGCAAATTGTTATGCTGACAAATTCTCACATAGACTGAAAATTTCCACTTTGTAAACAAGTAAGTATGTTATTGATGGTCTAGCTTATATCCTGAGCTGGAACTTTGGGAAGTGACATCTTGGCTTATGTGACCATTTTCTCACATTAGCAATGTAGATTCAAATATTTATCATCCAAATCAGAGGAACACTGTGGACATAAGTTTGGGAAAAACAAACAACACATACTTGGCTTCATTGGCTAGATTTCCTGAGAAAATTACAGGGGTATGATGTGTTAATTTAGTCTTCTTTACAACACTAGGGGGCCTATTTCCACTTCTATCCACAATAGGACAAATATAGTACGGTGATCCAGAAGTTTCTAGGCCAGGATATTTGATATACCCAAATGTATACATGCAGGCAAAAACAGGTTGGGTGATGGGTCTTCCTTCTGTTGAATCAGAGTCAGTCACAGGGTCTCTGATTGTGTGATTTACATTTACTACTGCCATTATATAAGCAGGATGAACTGAACATTCACCAGTCATGCAGCTAGAAGAAAAATCACCTCCCATTCCAGTGAAAGGAAGTAAGGGAGGTGCTTTTGTGTGCCACGCACTTTGGAACAAACAAAGTGCGAGCACACACACATCAGAAAAGGTGTTCAACAAGTATGCAAGGGGTAGTTGTTTCCAAGAAGAGATATCAGACTGGGAGATTCTAGCCCAGATCCAGGGTGCAATGGAATTAAATGATATATGGATTAAAAGCCTAATACAGTCTCTGGCATATACAATACATTCATATATTGTCAGATATTAGCTTTCCTTACCTCTGTCCTTCCTACTTTCTACAAAATTAAACTGAAGTTGGGGGGGCACCACCTGTTCATCAAGGGGGACTGGATTCCATGGTCACAAAGATTCCTTCTAGCTCTATGAATAGGATGAACCTAGCAGCAGCCCTTTGGTCTAAATACAGCACACCTAATCCTCTCTGTGGCCCTCCACTCTACAAACCTGGAGTGGGTGAAAGGATGGAGAGGACACCTGTTTTGGGGAAAATAACCATTCAAGATAATTAAATTGGTCCCAGGTCCATTTTTCATATTCATTGACTTCCTATTTCAAGATGCTTTAAATTTCCCAACCCACTTAAGAATGGAGGGATTTAACTGGGGTCTCATTAAGAAAAGAGCAAGACCTAAAAGATAAAGGAATTTGGACATCTTTGCCATCTGCAATATCCAAGAAGTTGGAAAACTCTAGTCCTGTTTGATCTCTCCTATTTGGAAAGCACAACTGATAACCAGCCTTCCTCAGCCGTGAATACAGGCTAGAGCATCAATTTTTCAAGATGCTCGTCCAGGGCCAGACCTGGGAAAAATTAGGAAATAGAGGTAGTTCAAAGAGCACTGGGACAGCAGCCAGAATAACCAGATCCCAGCTCTACTGTTAACTGGTTATATGACCTTGGACAAGTCATTTCACATTTTGAGTCTTGATTTTCTCATGTATACAATGGAAGTAATAATAACACTTGCAATATATATGGAAGAGGAGAAAATGTTTGTCAAGTGTTTTAAGAAGGAAATAAAATAAAATAGGCTCCAAACTTTAATTCAGGGCCTGCACACTACATTTATGCTCACTCTTGCTCTTTTCAGTTTCTCTTTGTCTCTCTCTACACTTACCTTGTGTAACCAAAAGTTCCTTAGGTTAGATCTTGTGTGGTTAGATCTAACTAACTGGTAACATGGTATTGGCTATAGGTGGTCCTTCCCTTATGCCATTTGCATGCTAACAAAGGATCTCTGATTTTAAGGTATCAGATGTTAGCAGGAGACAGAGTGGAAGAAGTTGGGGAAGAGGTATCCTTAGGTAGACACCTCCCTCAAATTCTGGAGACGGAAGTCCACTCTGCCTGAAGCAAGGATGGCCATGCAGGGAGTCTTTTAAAGCATGGCTCCACAGATGATGTGAAATTCTTTCTCCTCTGCAGCACTGGTCTGCAGTGACACTGGCAGATGCTAAACTTCAGCCTGCCTAGAAGTTAATTAGGTTATAAAGGCTGTCAAAATCCCAAAGTCATCCTAAGAAAGCACAAGACTTTGAGGTCTGAGGTAGAGGTCAAAAGACACAAACACATATCCATTGTTTTTAAGAATAGAGGGGGAATATATAAAAAAAAAAAAAAAAGAAAAAAATTAAAATAAAAAACAAGAATAGAAGGGAAGAAAACTCACAAACAAGGAAAAAAACAGGAAGGTCCTTGACAATCTAGAGGATATCTAATCAGTCTCCAAAACCAATAGTGAAACTAGGCATAAAGTGGGCCTGGCTCCCTTCTCCAGTAATCGAGCTATATATTCAGAAAGGATAATACTGTAATATGCCTTGCATATTCATAGCCTGTCCCAGAGCTCTCAGTCTGTAACTCCTGGAACATAGGAGGATCTTTCAGAGCCCCCCTTCTCGATGGAGAAGGTTGTCACCTGGGAGTGATAGGCTAGAAAGAGGGAGGAGATGATTTCCTAAATGGAATCAACTGAACAAATATTTGGGCACGTGCGAGTTTCTTTATGGGTTGCACGAAATTATCACAAACTAACGGTCGCCCCCTGATTCTCAGGAGTGAAGAGACAGCCTTAAAAACCCTAGAGACACAATTGTTCCAAAAAGGCAACCCCAGAAACTGCACTCCAGGGTGGGGTGAGGTAACAAAGCAAACATCAGTGTGTAGAACATCACTGCCCCCGGCAGGGCCCAGAGGAAGTGCAGGCTCCTAGAGTAGGAGCCCCCAAGAGAGCAGGATAAAACTTGCTGCAGAGCCAGCCCTCCTCCAGTGCCCATCCCCTCTCTGCCCAATTTCAAAGATTGGGAAAAGCAGTTCTTCCTCCTTAAAAGGCAGGTGTTCCTACCCTAACGCTCAGAAAGCAGTTTGGAGAACATCTCCTTCCTCCACCCCACAAGCACCATAGTCACACTTTTATTCCTTGAGGTCTTCCTTCCTGCCCTGGGATTTGCAGCATTTCTGTGGGTGCAGGAGGGTGTAGTTCAGGGATAGTCCCCTCACTATCTCACGTCACCCGGGCCCCCAGTTCCGTCCACCTCGCCTTCCGACCCCACATCACACAGTCCTGGGTCCGGTCGGGCCACCCTGGATCAGCGTCTGGTGAGCCAACCCATGCTTTCCACCAATTCAGAAAAACCGCTTAAGCGCAAACACAAGGAGCGCGCGCGGGTCAAGGCCAAGTCTCAGCCCTCACAGACACACCCTTCCCCCACCACCCCCAATCCCCGGCCACCGTCGCCTTTAGCACTGGCGCAGGGTGGTCAACCGGCCTAGGCGCACACCTGGCCCCGGTGGGCTCCAAATATCCTCGCGGCTGGCGGCCCCGGTAGCCGTCGCCTGCGGCGGAACTGCTGGGGACGCACCTTTAGATCCAACCAGAAAGAAATCCCGGGAAGCTTAGAGGCCCCGGGAGGGCTCCCCGCGGTGATCCGCTCCCGGAGAGCTTCCGACACGACGCGGCGACCAGCACGTGAGAGGCACCGCTTCGCTATAAAAGCCTCTCTCGGCCTCGAGACCCGAGCTAGCCGAGCGGCAGACGTGGTCAGCACCGAGAGACGCGGCAACTGTAACCCTCCCTCCAGGACACCCAAACAGCCCCCAAGACGCTCCGGAGACCTGATAATCGTTTGGACTCTTGGGATCTGGTCTCGGGGTACAAGCTCCGTGGCGCGTCTAACTTTGAGATCGGATTCCTTGCACTTTGGCATAAGCGCAAAAACGCCGGCATGCTTGGATTCCCGAAAATGCTCAGCTCTGTTTGACCTTTAGGAGATTGGAGGGGCAGTAGCAGGAACCTCAGGCTAATTTATTTATTACCCTTCACCAAAGAAGGAGCAACGAGCTCCTAGGTCTGTCCCCAGAGGTACCCCAGAGACCTTGGGGCAGCCCCGTGGCCCTGCGCCCCAAATCTTCTGCCCTTTAAACAGCTGGGTATTTCTGCGCCGCGCGGGGGGCGGGGCCACGCGGCAGCAGGCGCCAGGCATCTTCGCATAAACTCAGGACGCCTTTGTCAGATAAAGTTTGATCTTCTCTCCTCGCCCACTAGGACCCCGCCGCCTGGTGCCCGCCCTTCTGTCGCGACCGGCGCGAGCAGGGAGGCGGGCGGGGAGATGGCCTCGGGCTCAGCAGCCTGCGCGGGCGCTTCCGAGCGCAAACGGGCCCCGCGCGCGTAGCTGCCACCACGCTGACCTCCCTCTCCGCCCGACTGCTGTGCTGAGCCCCGGCAGTGAGCAAAGGCGGACACCGAAAGGGGCAGGAAGCGGCGGTGACAGCGACGACAGGAGCCCCAGGGTCCGTATGGCCGCTCCCCACCGACCGGTGGTGCGCGCCGAGCAGCTTGCCGTTAGAGCCTCGGTCTCGGAGCGGCTCTGAGCCACACCGCCTGCGAAGATCGACCTAGCCATTCCGCGAGCCGCGGGCAGGACCCGAGGAGCAGGAGGAGGTGGCACCGGCGGCGGCTGTTCGTCCCAGAGGGCGATGTGGCCGGCCGGAGCGGGCACCAAGCTGCCCTGTCCCCGGGACTCTGCGCTCCGGCGGGCGGCTTTCTCCGGAAACCTCACCGCCTTGCCTTCTCACCTTGTGCCCGCCGGCCGAAGCGTCCGGGTGTTCATCAGTGCCAATCCTGAAGGTAAGTCCCTCGCTTGGGTTTTTCCGTCTGTCCTTCCGTCCGCCCGCACGGCGTGAGCCGGCAAGTGCTCCCGCTGCACAGCCCGATGCGCTCTGCGTTCCCGGCACTCCCTCCTGCTAAATCCCCGCTGCCCTCAGCGCGCTTGGGAATTTAATTTCAATCACTTTGATTCACCTCTCTCTCATCTCCTCGGCCTGCTGACTTCCCCTAGGACACCCATTCTCACTCTCTTGGTGACCCCCAACCTCCAGCCCAGGGCGAGCCAAGAAATATCCAGAGCGTTGGCAGGCACTTGTCGAAGCTCCATCCTGCCCAACGCACGTACCTTCTCGTTTCTTTTAAGAGATTTCCTTTCGGAGGTTATCGCAAACGCAAATGGTAGCTCCGCTCGCTCACAACTTGGTGGCAGGTTCGTGAATGAGGGCTCCCTCTTTTGCCACTTGTTCTGGCCCGGGCCGGGTGAGCGCAAGGTTCCCTGAGACCCGCTTTTTGCGGGTGCGACGGTACCCTTTGCTTTGTGGGGCTGAGGAGACCTTTTCGGAACCCAAAATCCGCGGAGGTCGACGAGCTATGTGTGGGGTCCCAGGCCTGGGCTCAGCTCAGCGCTGGTTTCCCGATGGAACTCGAAGAGTGAGCTCATCTCCGCATAGAGTTCCTCGGGCTTGATTTCCCTGGTCGACAGTCCGGCCTGCTAAATCGTCTTCCGCTCAAGACCAGCACCTGGCAGGCGTTCAATGAAAACACGTTCATCTATGGCATTCACAAATCATAGCGGCTTAGCGCCGGGTTAACTCCTAGCTCTTCACCACTGTCTTTCAGTTCTTTCACCACTCTTTCAGTTATCATTCCTGAATGTTTACTTTCATTCCTAGCAGGTGTAAAAAGCAAACAAACAACAACAACAAAGTAGGGTGCATTTGACTGAGGGCTGGATAAAACTATAAGAATTGCTCATTTCTAGGGGAAAAAAAAGTGTTCGGCCGGAAATGAGTCTATAGGGAACTGAAATAGATGTGCAAGATCCAAGACTTAACTTTTCTGCACTCTAACAAGCCTTGGGTCTAACTAAAAAGTGAAAGGAAAAAATTGCCAGAAAATTTGTACTCAGTCATTGGATAGAATTCTCATTTGAAAACCCAAGACCTTGGTTGCTTGTGAAAGCATTCAGCAAGGACCAACAAAAATGACTTTCTAAAAGATTATCTATCGTTTCAAAGTAAAGACGGTAGCAGAAGCTTCAGATAAACTCACATCATGACAAGGAAACTGGGGAAAGAGTGAAATAGGTCAAATGCATTAAGAAGTATTAGAAAGCCTACATACTTTGTAGGAAGAGTATGACCTCTCCTTTTATCAGTATGCAATTCACTTTCACCGAATTTATTAGGGGAGGTTTTTAAAGAAACTATGATAAATTTTGAAATAATTTTATCTCAATATGTTTTCCATGATGTTTACCTAAATATGAATACAATAAAACTATTTGCATATGCACCTTATTTAAGGAAATCTGCTGCTTGTTTAATCTGTACCTTGTTTAAATGTTTTAAAAACATTACAAAGCATTTTTAAGTTTTGAGAGGTTAGAAAATATGTAATTAATCTTAAATTTTTTATTATCCTGATTTAAAAAAATGTTTATAAAAAGTATTTAGGGTCGGTGACAAACAGTGGCTCAGTGGCAGAGTGCTTGCCTGCTATACTGGACACCTGGGTTTGATTCCTGGTGCCTGCCCATGTAATAAAAAAAAAAGTACTTAAATCTGTGATTGTAAAGCCAGCTTAAATTACCATCCTTTGCTTTAAACAAGTTGCTTCTAAAATACAGTGAAATAAAATTCTTGTCAATATCACCAGTGGTTTTGCTTTAAATTTGTAAGTTAGGGGATAAAAATGGGTGATTATGAATTTATATTGAGTCAGTTTAATATGAATTAACTAATGTGGACAAGAATGCAGTCATTTCCTTAAGTCTGTCCATCTGATTCCTCAAATTCTCTCGTTTCTTGAAATAAAAGATTTAGCATGTATAATCCTAGAATGCAAACAGGAGGGAGGAGCCCATCACCCCTTCTGGTCACTGAGCTGGGCAGCTTCTACATTTATCTTAGAATTTCAGAAATGTGAAGCTTACCTAGGGAGTTTTAATAAAAGCAGGACATCAATTTTTTTTTTGGTTTCAAACAGTTGACTGGGGGTATATTGAATAGAAAATACAGGAGAGGGGCATTTTTTGCAATTTAAACATGAAACCTTCCAATCCTGGTAAATGTTGTTAGAGGTAGCATTTTATTGCTGTATCTTTATGGATGCAATTTCAGGAAGCAAATGTTTATGTTTTGGTACGATCCAATATTAGATTCTTGGCCAATATTGAAAAGCTTCTCCATGTCAAATTAAGACAGAACATTATCTCATACTTTTCTTTACAAGCAGAAATCCAATTTATGCTCTAAATAAAAGCTTCTTTGTGTTGAACTCAGAGCAATTCTTTAAGAATCCAGCCAGGCTCCAGCTAGGTTATTGTTTTAATAGGTACTGTTTTGAAAGGCTTATGTGGGCTTTCCCCTTCAGTAATAATGATAATACATGTCTTTAGAGTGGAAAAGACTTACCTTCGCACCTATTAGCTCATTCAGTGTTTAAATTTTTATTTCATACTCCAAATCCTGTGAGGGTATTAAAGCAGAAAGTGATCTACCTATTTTACAGAGGAAAAAGACTGAGGCTACATGAGGTTAAGCCACCTACTGGAACTCACATGCCAGAGTGAAACATGGCAGAGGCTGCCAGGGCACTCAAAAAAACCTCTCTTGGTACTTTTTGGTTGTCCTAGGGCTTGTGCCAGATTTCTTTGAATTAGGTGCTGTCCATGTGCTTGAAACCTGAAAGCAGGAAGATGGTGAGTAGTAGGAAGAGACCATGGTTGCTCTAGCCCAGAGAGGTAGCCCTGGCGGCATGCAAGGAATTTCCAGTATGTGCTAGACCATAATGGACACGTCCCTATCCAAAAGTATATCTGCATCAACTGGTCCCCACCGCAGGGAAGACACTGAATTAAGAAACAGCACAGAGAAGGCAATCACAATATCCTTGATTCTCTTAAATGGAGAGGCTTGGGCTTCATTCATCTAGTCCCACCTGGTACCCATCTGCGGCATCTTATCAACCCTCAGATGTCTTCTAGTCCTTATGCTGCTGTATCTCTGCCTGAATAGTACTTGCACCTCCTTGGACTAATGATTCTAAAACACAAGATCTTCCACCATGATTAACCTGAACAGTCCATGAATACAGAAAGGAGAGGAGCCTGCGAGATTCTCTACCCTCTTAACTGAGGTTTGAGGGATCCCCAAAATAATACTCCTCTTCTCTGCCTTGATTCTTAACTAGTTTAGAATAAGGAAAAGTCTAAAGTAGAAGGAAGACCAAAATGTCACCTTTAGTACTGATAAAAACTGATACAGTTTTACAATCCCTTATCCATGATCCTCTGAGCCAGATGTAATTACCAAATTCTGAATTTTTTAGTGTTTGGTGAAAAATGGTAAACATACCTCTTATTATGTGGGGTTGGAGATAACACCCCATAATCACATAAATATATTACACATAATCACATAAAAATTAATATACCTGTAAGGAAACATAACTTCACTCTATTCAGCTTTGTATAGTAGAACTTCTACAATGCTGGAAATGTACTTTATTTCTGCTGTCCAGGGTGGTAGGTTCATTACATGTGCGCAAGAAACGTGGCTAGTATGGCTGAGGAAATGAATTTTTAATTCAACTTTGTTTTAATTACTTTAAGTTGAACTAGTCACATGTGGCTAATGGCTACTATATAAGACAGCAAAGCTCCAAATGGAGTGATAAAGATTGTAAGTAGCTTCAAGTCATTTCAGGTTTTGCTACCAAATTAATTGGTAAATGTTTTTGTTATCTAAGATTTTGGGATTTGAGAATTGCAGGTAAGGGATGTGCACCTCTCCTGGGAAATGTGACTTTTAAATCGAGGCAAGGAAGCTTCCTGATATAGAACCTCAGAATTACTCAGATTTTCCCGCCCAGTCATTGTCAGGAATGAATGGTGCACAGACCTTCCACTCTGGGGATAGGTGTGCCTCAGAAAATTCAGGACATGGAAGAGCAGAGAAAATGACAGGCTATTCGCAAGAAAGAAAGAACTGGCCCATCCATGCTCAAACTTTTCTTCTAAACATATCCCTCAGATGAAGACCCATTTCTATCTAGTGGAGTAAAGTGATGGCATAGATTGTACGAGTAGATCACTCTCCACATATAAGTAGGTTGCTGGAGATGAGATAAATATAAATATCCTTAACACCTATATTTCTGCATTTTTTGCCCACTCAGTTTTATGCATTAGTCATCTTTGAGAGTTCTCTACTTTTGTCCAGTGTTAATGTTACTCCTATGTAGATTTTTTTCCCCTGTCTCTTTTTTGCATCTTCTAAAACTTTTTCCACACTCTTGGGGTCTTGGTTAGTGTTTTAGTTTCCTAGGCTGCTCAAGCAAATACCGTGAAATGGGTTGGGTTAGACAATGGGAATTTATTTGCTCCTGGTTTGAGGGTGGGAAAATTCAAGGCATCATGAAGTCAATGTTTTCTTCTCTAAGACTGATGTTTTAGTGTTGGCTGCTGGTGATCCTTGGTCATTAGCTTATCACAGGACAAGGCACGTGGTAGTGTCTCCTGGATTCTCCCTTCTCTTCTGGGTAAAGTTGATATTCTGCTTCTTGCTTCCTATGGCTTCTCTCTCTGTCTGAATTTCATTCTACTTATAAAGGACTCCAGTAATAGGATTAAAACTCATCCCTATTGAACTGGGCTACACCTTAACTGAAGGAACCGCATCAAAACCTTCCGCATACAATGAGTTCACACCTACAGGAATAGATTAAGTTTAAGAACATGTTTTCCTGATGTATATACAGCTTCAAACCATCCCAGTTGGAAAGTTTGATCTACATTTTGGTGGAAGCCACAGTGCATATACACATATGTATACACAAGTACAGATGCTGTGACCAGTGTCCCTTTGCTTTAGTTTGCTTTCCCAGGCAAAAGGTGCAAAGACCTGCATCAAGAAATTAATATGAAACCTATGACTAGTCTTCAACATTATTTTTCTTACCTTCCTTATAATATTCATTATTTCCGTGGTTCCCCATATCATTTTTTTGAGCAATGGGAAAAATATAGTTAAACACTGCAACATATAGGCATAAATAGTTAGATTAATAGAGACAGACAGATAGATATGGATATATAGATGAATATAGATATAGATAGATATCTTTGTATCTCTAAAAAAGAAATAAATATCATCAAATAAATAAATATATCTATATAGATCTCTGTTGATCTCTGTATTTATACTTGTATGTATACACATCTTTACATACCCAACAGCCTGATAACTTATGTGATACCTTAGGAACATCTTTAAAAATTGGGAACCTTGAAGAAGAATATACTGAGCTGCTATTTTATCCTAAACATACATAGAACATTTATAATAAATGTGTTAGTTTTAAAATTTTGTGATTGTATCTCCAAGCCTTGGTGTTCATTATTAAGGCTACGCAGAGTATTAGATGCAGACATGGACATGGGAGCCAGATGGACTGGGTTTGAATCCTGAATCCACCATTTAATGCTGTGATTCCTTGAGCAAGTTAACTTCTTTGTTCTCAGTTTCCTAATCTGGAAAGTCATGACAATAATAGCACCTGCCTTACAAGGTTTTAAAATAGATTAAATAAGCTAATGTAGATAAAGTGCTTAGAACAGTGACAGGAGCATATTAAAATCTAGATAAATGTTTGCTATTATCATTATTATCTTCGTTATTACTATTTTTCA
The DNA here is from genome assembly GCA_004026745.1 of Myrmecophaga tridactyla. Classification (NCBI taxonomy): domain Eukaryota; kingdom Metazoa; phylum Chordata; class Mammalia; order Pilosa; family Myrmecophagidae; genus Myrmecophaga; species Myrmecophaga tridactyla. The sequence goes on from PVIY010002701.1 coordinate 19,273, forward strand.
CTGTGACCCAGACACTGTGCAGCTATGGATATGTGAAGAAAAGTAAGGCATTTCCTGCCCTAGAATTCAGCTAAAATGCAGTAGTAAAACAGAAACCACTCTAGCTATTCCAGGAAAATAGGTGTTTCTAAATATCAGCGGAAGGGCTAGGACTGGAAGCGAGGGTCACTACTGGGAATCCAGATCATATTGCTACAGCTGCCAACAGAAGGCAGGAGACTGCTGAAGTCACCGACGGTATCACAGGTGCTCCTGGGTCCTGGGTAGCTTTGCAAACGCACATCTGCTGAAACCTTTGTGTCAGCTGCCACAACTGCCAGTGGAAAAGTTTTCCCTGCTCCCTCTCCCTCCATATCTGGTGCAGGTGCAAATCTTTGTCAGAACCAGAATTACATTTGGAGCCCTGGCAACAAGGGAGTGTGGAATTTCCATAGCCCCTACACTACGAGGTAGAAAATGGAAGGGAATGGTATTGGGGGATGACGCAAAGAAATAGGATCTAGCCCAGGGGGAAGCAGACACATTCCCTCCTTCACTCCTTCACTTATTTAACCAGAAAATATTCATGAAGCACCTATTCCTTATGGAACACTGTTCTAGGTGCTTAGGTTACAACAGTAAATAAAATAAACCAGTGTCAACTCTCATGAAGTTTGCATAAATAATATGATCTATACAACGAGTGCTGTGCTAAAGATGTGAGCAGAGTATTAAAGAGAGACTGAGGGCAAGGTATGTAAGCCAGCTCAGGGGGTCAGAGTGAGACGCTGGAAGGGTTCCCTAGAAGAATGTATAGAGTAAGCATGTGAAAATTATTCTAAACCATAAGCAAATATAAGGCAAAGTGATGATGAGATCTCCATAGGGAATAGAAAGTATAGCCTTTATTTTTCAGCAAAGAGCTTTTATCCTCTTGAATAAAAGTAGAGCTGATGCCTTTAGGTGATTTCATTTGCCCCTTGTAGATTTAGAATGAGATTTAAAAGAGAGCATTACTTAGACATATAGGTACATTATCTATGAATAGATCATGAATTTATGGGTTAACATGTTATCCACCCATCTTTTAAAATTCTTTTTATACCATAGCAATGATGCCATTTGTCCTTTTAGAAAATGTTTACAAATTTATATTTTGTTTCAGTTTTCAATTACTGTGTACTATTCTATCCCAATATTTAGGGTTTTAACAAAGATTTATTTGTTTCTCATAATTTTGAGTCAGGAATTCAGGCAGAGGTTGCTGCATGGTTCTTCTGTTCCAAAGACATTGGCTAGAGTCACTCACTCACCTATATTCATTGGGCACCTGGGCTGGGCTGGGCTAGCTGGAATATCTAAGAAAACCTTACTCGTATAGCTGGCACCTCAGTGCTCCTCCACAAGGCTCGCTTTCTTCAGCTTTTCTCTTGTCATTCAAATGTAGTTGTGCTGGTTTGAAAAGATTTATGTAACCTAGAAAAGCCATGTTTTAATCCTAATCCGGTTTTATAGGAACAGCCGTTTCTCTTAATCCCTATTCAGTACTACAGGTTGGAAACTTGATTAGATTATACCCAGGGAGATGTGACTCCACCCATTCCAAGAGAGTCTTGATTAGTTTACTGGAACCCTTTAAAAGAAGAAACACTTTGGAAAAAGTCTGGGACAGAATGGCGAGAGTTCATGTAGCCAGAGACCTTTGGAGCTGAAGAAGGAAAACATCCCCATTAGAACTTCATGAAACAAGAAGCCTGGAGAGAAAGCCAGCAGGTGTTGCTGTGTTTGCCATGTGCCTTTCTAGTGAGAGAGAAACCCTGAAATTCATTGGCCTTTCTTGAGTGAAGGTAACCTCTTTTTGTGCCTTAATTTGGACATTTTTATAGACTTGTTTTAATTTGGACAGTTTCTCCACCTTAGAACAATAAACTGGCAACTTATTAAATTCCCCCTTTTAAAAAATCACCCCATTTCTGGTATATTGCTTTCTGGCAGCTAGAAAACTAGAGCAGTAGTCTAGATTTCATTATAGGAGGGTAAATTCCCCAAATAATGGAAATGAAAGTTTCCAGAGCTCTTAAGACCTGGCCTTAGAAATTTCCAGTTTTCACTTTCTTGCTGCATTCTGTTGGCCAGTGCTGGTCATAAGGCTGGCCTAGATTCAAGGAGCAGGCAAATAGGCTCTACTTCCTGATGTAGGAAAAAGTGCATGCATATAAAGAAAGGAGGCACTAATGGTGTTGACTTTGAACACTAACACAACTTCCCTTCTCCACACCAGTTACATTATGCAGTTTCTTTGATCTCTTTTTGTCATAATTACATTAAATGGGATAATACACAGAAAGTATGTGATCCACTGCCTGACACATAGCAAGTGCTCAATAGGTGTTCATTATTATTTTAATATTGGTTGTTATTGTTGAGAATTGAGAATGACTCAATACACACCACTCTTCTTCCCCTCCCTGAACTAATTGAGAATAAAGATCAAAGAGTCTGTAGATAGGAAATCAAAATATCACCATTTTTACTGATAAAGATAATAACAGAGAATGCATTTTGTGCTTCCTAATACTAAACACCAGAAGTAGACTTCCTTCTCCCTACTCATCGGCAGTGTTGAGCCTCTAGACACCTTCTCTCGTGTGGCCCACCCTATAAAATATGGAGTCTGGAAGAGTAAACATAACCCATGCCTCTGGGGACAGTTCCCAAATGGAAGAAGTGCCTGGTCGAGTTTGTAGGGCTTATTTTCCTTATTTTCTAGTGAAGTCAGTCTCACCCATTACTATTCTCATCTCCCTCCATCCTGGGAAGGGTGAGAGAAGAGATGAAGAGCATTCAGGAGCCTTAGGCGGTAGAGGACACCACTGGTTTGGGGATGAAGGGCTCCTCTGCTGATATGAATAGTTCCTTATTTCAGTTTTAACATTCATATCCATTAGAACCCCTTAATTAGCCAGACAATTTGTCATTTAAATTAGATACCTGTTTTTAACTAGCCCAAATTATATCATAGCCAAATATTTGATATGAGGGAGGAAAGACAATGAGCTATAAGGTACAGAAGATAATGTCAGGAAGTTTGGACATATATCAATATCAGAATATTTTTGTTAGCTAAGTGCTTATCATAGACTTGGGAAAAGTCATGTCTTCTCTGCAGAAGTAAATGGCTTTAAGACAGTAAATTTTGGAACAGGTTGATATACAACAGTAAATATCTCAAACAGAAGTAAAATACAAACACCTTTTTAAATGGTGAATAATGTAATTCCTACAGAGTAACAAGAACTCACCTATAAAGTTATTGGGCTTAATAAAGAAAACTTAAAGTTCTTTTCAACTCAAAAAAATATTTTAAATTTAGCTTTAAGTGTTCACTTGATTTGAATAAATACAAAACTTTTTTAGTGGCTCAGAAGTATGCATAGGTATTGAGTTATCACGTACATTCAGTCTAGAAGAAAGTGTAACAATATCAACTTAAAGAAAACCTTATATCACTTTTTCCGAGTTTTAACTTCCCTTATACTTTTTTTGTTGTGAGCAGACAGGATTCATTCAGGAAATTAAAATATTTTGGCTAATATCTAATTAAAAAGGGAGTTCTGTGATAGAAAGTTAATAAAATAATGAAAAACTGTGACTTTGGATGAAATTAAAAGGGAATAATAACCTTTTCCAATGAAATACTTCCTTGAAATCTTATTTTCAGTCCCAAATATTTCAAAGACTTTAATATGGGCGTGCTTGAAACAAAGAGCAAAGCACAGATGTTAGGTGTCTTCCAAGAGTGATTGAGGAATCTAATTCAGAAATGAAGCAATGAAATTGAAAGGGTCTCCTTCATAATGCTTAATCTGATCCATTATGTATAGTGCCATTCAGAGAGATTCTTGCCACTGAATATATTTCTTTTAAATTTTATTGCAGCATCAGCTGCAATGTTTATTAGATGACCTTTGTGTACAAATTCCCAATTGGTTAATGTGGAGTATTTCAAAGGAAGTGAGAAATACATGCTGCTATTAGTCTTTATTCTTTAGACTAATACATCTAGGAGGCAGTGTAAACCCAAATACAAAAGATTACAAACACTGTGGTTTGCAGTGGGATATTTATACACTAAGGCCAATTGACTGGAATGCCTGGAATCAGGTTTTCATATCTGATATCTCTCAGTGAGGCATGAGCTGGTCATATTTAGCCCAAAGAGCAAAACCAAGATGGATCAGATCTGAAAAGTAGACCCATCTACTCTAATGGCTGTCCAGTAGGGAAATGATCTGGCCTTGGGTGATGAGAGCAAGTCCAGATCCATGACAAGGGCACAGTTTTTGAAGAGAAAGCATTTGTAACCAAAGAGCTGTTAGAACCTGTAGGATTTCCCAGCAAGTGAGCTAAGCAAACACCAAAATTTATTTAATGTCTTTAAATGTCAGCATAATAACCCAGGAGAGTTATTATAATATTTGAAGGTGTTTGGACAAGTACAGAACATGGGGATGAAAATGAGAGTTTAGGCAAAAGAACCCATCCTGTGGTGGGAACATATGGAGAAAATAGAGTCAGCATGGATGGTCTGGCAAAAGCAAGACAGAGTCCCAGTTGTCACAGGTGGAACTGAAGCCGTGGGACAAGCGCACAAATGCTAACAGGACCAGAACCAACAGCCAGGGCCAGAACAGCTGCCAGAGTAATTTAATCCTGAGATTCAGAGAGCTGGGAAACAACAGCTCAACATTTCTTGACTTTGGTCTCTATTGGGCACAGGGACTGATAAAAGTTAGCACTACAGGTGGTGCAGCATGGAGCTTCAGGTGTGTAAGAGAATGGAGGCAGAGTCTGAGCAGCAAGAGTAAGGAATTTAGAAGAGTATTTGAAAGATGAGAAAGACTTGTTCACCATGGTTGAAGAAGATGAGATGCTCCAGAACAAGGGAACAGTATAAATCATGGAAGTTTGGTAAATCTCATATCTTGATCAGTAGCAACTACCTAGAATGCTTTGTAAAGAGGATGTGGGACCACATTTGGGCTCCACTCGTTTTTTTGTGCAGAATTTTCTCCCCAATTCCTGTGATTTGCTCAAGTGCTTCTGCTCACTCATGCAGTGATTGATTAGTAATGTCTTCTTTGGGTGGGGGATGCTGTAAATCCTTATTTGTGCAGTATATTTGTGACTGTGAACATTGTAGGGTAGAGGAATGGGGCAGTGTAAGCAATAAACAAGAAAAGCCTTCTGTTTTGTTTTATTTGGCCAAAGCAGAACAGATACACCAGAATGAGAGAGGAAACTTTTGCCCAAGAATTAACTGGTGAGATGCCATCAAGATGGTCACATAAGACATCCCTTGAGAAAGTCTCCTCTCAGAAACAGCTAACAAAATGACAAATGACACTTACCTGGAACTCAGAAAAAAGAGGCTGGAGAAGGACTCCACAAATGCCGAATTGAAGGAAAAAGAAAAAAATCACCAAAGAAGAAGGTAGGAGACCTGCAATTAGGACCTGCCAATCTGGACCCCTCCCCCTCACTTGGTCCTCAAGACTTAAGAGTCTCACAATGGCAACACTCTGGCATGAGAACTTCCTGCCATGGATATAGACCACAGAGCCACTCACGAGAGCGAGTTAGAAACCCATGCATATATAGGCACAGGAAACCAAGGCCTCATAGACTGAGACCAGACGCCAAGTGGCTGGCAAACACAATGCATACAAAAGGGCTCCTAGGAAACAAAATAGACACAATGTGGAACTATTGACAAGCGGTACACATACCCAACCTGATCTCTAGTTACTGGAACACCTAAACGAAAAATGGGTATTTTTTAACACTGACCCCATTTGTCTACCTGAGGTGGGATACCTCTATAGAGAAGTTAGTAGAGGCAGAAAAGCCTTCAGAAAAAAAAAAGTCCCCAGGATAGAAAAGTATATTGAAAAGGGGACACTGAGTGAGGGGAAGGAGTTAGGCAAATCACAGGAGCTAACGGGAAGTTCTGCACCAAAAAAAATAAATAAATAAACAGAATGGCTCAGGTCTTCTGGAAAAGAAACAGATGAAAGGAAGCTTTCTCTTGGAGGTGAAACAATTGCATATAAAAGGGAAATCTTAGAAGTTGTATGTCATGTATAGGGCAAGACGCAGATGCAGATGATCTGAAAAAAAAATCTAAACATTTAAACAAAGGCTGCTCTAAAGGTTCAGCCATTAATTGGACCAAATCTCAAAGGAGAGCCTTAACACATAGCCAATCTACAAAAAACTCCAGACAAAAGGGAAAAGCTGATTTTCAGAGTTAGCATGTCAAAATATTGGATGCCCAGACATCAGTAAACAATTGGAAGCCATACTAAGAAACAGAAGGATATGACTCAGTTAACAAAACTTTAGAGGAGATGCAGACTTTAGAATAACTAATCAAAGACATTCAGTCAAATCTCCTAAATCAATTCAAGTAGTAGAAGAAAAATATGAAATAAACTAAATGGGGATGAAGGTATATAATATAAAGAAGAAAATGTGTGAGTAAAAAAAAAGAATTGGAAAGTTTAAAAAAGAAACAAAATAAACTATGGGGATGAAACACTAATGGAGATTGAAAATGCACTCAGAGGAAAAGTACAGCAGATTGGAACAAGCAGTGGAAAGAATCAGTGAGCTAGAAGATAGGACAATCAAAATCATATAGTCAGAAGAATAAATAGAGAAAAGAATAAAAACTGGACAGTGTCAAAAGGACATTATAACAGCATGAACTTATCATGGGTGTCCCTGAAGGAGTAGAGAAGGGAAAGAGGCAGAAAGAATATTTGAGGAAATAGTGGCTGAAATTTTCCCAATCCTTACAAAAGAAATAATTATACATGACCAAGAAGCACAATGTACTACAATCAGGATAAACCCAAATGTACCTGCTCCAAGACACATATTAATCAGAATGTCAAATGATAAAGATATGGAGAGAAATCTGAAAGCAACAAAAGAAAAGTAACTCGTCATATACAGGGGATCCTCAATAAGACTAACTGCCAACTTCTCATCAGAAGCTATGGGGGTAAAAAGGCAGTGGTATGATATATTTAAGGTACTAAAAGTGAAACACTACCAGCCCCAAATTCTTTACCTAGAAAAACTGTCCTTCAAAAATGAGGAGTAGTTTAAGACATTCACAGATAAACAAAAACTATTAAAGTTCATTACCAAAAGATCTGTCCTATGAGAATTGATAAAGTTCTTCAGTAAAGGTGACTAAATGGATAATTGCAAAACCATATAGTACATATGTATCCTCAATACATAATTCTACTCCTTAATTTCTATAATAGAATGTTTTTGAAAAAGAAATAATATTTCCTGATTATGGACACACCATGTAAACAGATAAATTAAGACAAAAACAATGTAAAAAGGGGAACGTGGAGGGATATGGGGGCAGAGATGTGTATGCTATTGAAGTTAAGTTGGTATATTTTCAAAATTAGTAGGCTATAGATTTAGGTGGTGTAATAAAAACCCCATGGTAACCATGAAGAAAGTATATGCAGAAATGGAAATGAAAAAGGGATCAATCAGATACAATACAAAATATTAACTGTACCCAAAAAGAGGCTGCAATAAAGGAAAAGAAAAACACAAAAAGATGATATATTAAAAACAGAAGATAAAATGCCTGAAGTAATTTCTGCCTATACAGTATTAACACTGAATGTTAATGCATTAAACTACCCAATCTAAAGACCCAGATTTGCAGAAAGGATTTAAAACAAGCGTGTTCCAACTGTTTGTTGCTCACAAGAGACTCACCCTAGACTCAAAGACACAGATAGATTGAAAATGAAGTATGAAAAAAATAATCCACATAAATAGTAACCAAAAGGGGGGGTGGGGATGGTGCAATGGTAGCTCAGTGGCAGAATTCTTGCCTGCCGTGCTGGAGACCTGGGTTCGTTTTCCAGTGCCTGCCCATGTTAAAAAAAAAAAAAAAAAAAAAAAAGTAGGGGTAGCTGTACTAATAGACAAAAGAGACAAAGAAGGGCACTGTATATTAATTAAAAGGTCAGTCACCAAGAAGAAATAATCAAACATTTATACACCTAACCACAGTGCCCCAAAATACATGAGGCAAACACTGGCAAAACTGAAGAGAGTAACAGATGACTCTACAATAATAGTTGGATTCAGTATTTGACTTTCATCAATGCATAGAACATCTAGAGAGAAGATCAATAAGAAAACCGAGAATTTGAATTGTATGATAAGTAAACTACACCTAGCAGACATATGCAGAACATTGCATCCTAACACAGCAGGTTATATATCCTTCTTAAATACTCATGGATCATTCTCCAGAATGGACCGATATCTCTTAAGAATATAGATGCAAAAAATGCTAACAGACAAAGTCAACAGCATATTAAAAGAATTACAGACCATGATCAAGTGGAATTTATCTCAGTTAAGTGAAGGTAGTTCAATATAATAGCATTAATTAATCCATATACTACATTAGCAGAACGAAGGAGCAAATAGCACATGATCGTCTCAATTGAAGCAGAAAAGGCATTTAATAAAATCTAGCATCATTTCTTAATTAAAAAAAACACTTAGAAAACTAGGACTAGAAAATAACTTCTTCAACATGATAAAGGACATATATGAAAAATCCATTGCTAACATCATACTCAATGAAAGACTGAAAACTTTCCCTCTAACGCTTCAAATAAGACAAGAGTGGCCACTGTCACCATTGTTATTCAACATTATACTGGAAGTTCTAATGAGAACAATTAGGAGAGAAAAAAAAACATACAAATGGAAAAAGGAAGAAGTAAAATTTTCACTATTTGCAGATGACATGGTCATTCTGTATAAATTCCTGAAAAATGCACAACAAAGTTACTAGAAGCTAATACATTCAGCCAAGTGGTGGGGTTAAGAGCAACATGAAAAAATCAGTAGTGTTTCTATACATTAGTAATGAACATTCTAAGGAAGAAATAAAGAAAAAAATTACAATTACAATTCCAACCAAAGGAATCAAATATGAAAGAATAAATTTAAACAAATGAGGTGGTTTGAAGCTGCTATGTACCCCAGAAAATGCCATGTTTTCTTAATCCATTCCTGGAGGTACAGACCTGTTGTAGGTGGACCTTTTGGTTAGGTTATTTTAATTGGGAAGTGACCAACCCCATTCAAAGTTGGTCTTGATCCTACTACTGGAATCCTTTGTGAGAGGATAAAAGACAGAAAACTTCCAGCGAGCTCAAAAAGAGAAAGCCTTGGAGAAGCTAACAGAAGACCCACAGAGAAAGCCACTGGAACCAGAAATTGAAAGCAGTGAAACCCAGGAGTGAAAAACCAGCAGACACCAGCCATGTGCCTACCCATGTGACAGAGATGTCCCAGATGCCAGGAGTCTGTCTTCAGAGTCCAGGTATCTTGTTGATATCTTAACAGGAACATTTTCATAGCCTAAGAACTGTACATTGTAAGCTAAGAAATACCCATTGTAAGAGCCAACTCATTTCCCATATATTGCATTCCAGCAACTTTAGCAAACCAAAACACCAAGGATGTAAAGGACTTTACATGGAAAACTACAAAACATTACTGAAAGAAGTCCTAAATAAATGGAAGGACATTTCACGGTCATGAATTGAAGACTAAATATCAAGATGTCAATTCTACCCTAAACAATTTATAGATTCAATGCAATTCCAATCAAAATTCTAAAGACTTCTTTGCAGAACTGGAAAACCCAGTTATCAAATTTATTTGGAAGAGTAAGGGACTCTAAATAGACAAATGATCTGAAAAAAGGAGAACAAAGTTGAAGGATTCACACTTCCTGATTTTTAAAACCTGTAGTTTTTCAAACTGTAGTTTCGAAGCTACAGTGATCAAAACAGCATAGACCTGGTCCGGCCGTGGTAGCTCAGCAGGCAGAGTTCTCACCTGCCATTCTGGAGACTCAGGTTCGATTTCCAGTGCCTGCCCATGCGAAAAACAAACAAAAAAAAGCTTAGTCCTGGCACAGAAACAGACCAATGGAATCTAACTGAGAGTTCAGAAATAGACCCTCACATCTACGGCCAGTTGATTTTTGGCTAGGATGCCAAGTCCTCTCATGTTGGGAAAGAATAGCCTCCTCAACAAATGGTGCTGGCTAAGAACACAGAATTTGAAGCAGATCTGGATTTGAATCCCACCTCTGCAAAAATAAAATGGGAGATTTGTTATATGCTTGGGTAAAGTACTTAATTTCAAGCTTCAACCTCTCTTCTGAAAGTTAGGGATAATAATAACAACTTCACAGGGTCTTTGTGAGAAATAAATGAAACGCTGTCAATAAGCAATTAAAACAGTGCCTGAAAAATAGCAAGTACTATAAAATTACAGGTCAGAAATTGCTAAAAACCCTAGGATATAATGAAAAGAAGAATTATAAGGGTTGCTAGGAAATGAGATATACTTAAAAAATCCTTTTTTTATTTTATAAATCCTGGCATGATGTGGATCATTATTCCCCAGTTCTGGCACCTGTATTATCTTGTATGCTTTCATCAAAAGGGAACCACATAAAAATGCCGCATATTTTTAAATGTTGTTGTAGTATAAAAATTGTGAATTCAGTCCATACTATAAGGTACTAAGTTAAGTTATATCCCTAAATAATAGACTATCAAGTACTTATTTATTTAAAAAAATATATTATCTGGCAGAAAAGACCATTCTTTTGAAATCATAGGTAGCAAGCAGATTTTAATAAGATGTCATTCAGAGAGAATAAAAGGCTAGCAACTTACTTTAATGTAAGATGTGCTAAACTCTTATGCTAAAAATCATATTATTTCACACATAAGGAACCCCCATAATGTTTCTTTAAATTCACATAAAGGCTCCTTTATTATCTTTCCAATTTCTGTTAATCTTTTAGACCTTGATACACTGTTTGCCTGTCACAGATGTTTCCAAGAGCATGAGGTGCCCAGATTTATGTAGGAGGATCATTTGATAAAAATGAGCAGCTGCTGTTATCTAATAAGGATTTAAGACAAAATCATGTATGATTGAAAAACTATTTAATCTGAGTGGTTTTCTGTGGTACAATGACCCAATTCTTACCCTAAACTGATAGTTCTTATTGTGTGCCTGCAATGGTTTCTGTAAGCCCATATTATACTGAAAAATAATGTGTTCCTGGTGGTGTTTGGAGGTGGAGGAGGTAAAAGAGGAGTTGTAAAGAAAGGAGAGGAGTAAGTTGAGTATGGGCCAGGGGTCAGTGGATGATGACTTGAGTTTGGAAAGCGTTGATAATTTATTCACTGATTTTTTTCTTGCAAATCAGATATTGAAATGTAATGAGGAAGAAGGCTCTAGCATCCACAAATCTGAAACATAGTTTTTGCTTCTGTTTTTAAGTGTGGAGTTTGGTGCTACTTAAAAAAGGCTAAATATTTAGATAGTCCAGTCCCTCTCTGGTAGGGAAGATGGAACACTGAGCACCAGCTGGCTGGGGGAATGAAAAGAGCCTGCCATCCTGTATTGGCCTATTCTGATTATCTGAAGAAACAGAAATTTAGAGTGTAGTTGAATGCTTTCGTTCTTTCATTGAGATTTTTTATTTTTTATTTTCATTCAAAACTCATTCTTTGGCTTTTATACTTACTGGGTAATCTTTCCCTTTTGTTTTTCCTAACCTTTTTCTCCCTGGAAAATTGCAGTTTATCTCAGCTAGGTCAAAGGGGAAAAGGATTTTATTTCTGCTGATATCAGAGTAGGATCAAAGCAAGCCCTTTCTCCAGAGGCAGCTCCCGTGGGTGTGTACACACAGAGTTCCCTTTTTAGCACACTGTTGAATGCAGAATTTATATGTACATTTCTTCTGCCAGCTTCTGCATGTATGTAGGGGCTGAGAGTGAGGATTTCCATGGTAAGTTTCATTTGATATTAACACAACTAAGAATCACAGCACCAGAATTCTAGATTTCAGCCCTGCCAAATATTTACCAGCTGTATGACCTGTGGCAGATGCTAGATCTTTAAGATTCTATTTATTCTTCTGTTAGAAAACAAAAGCTAATACCTCTTATTTATATCTTTTGGAGTTCTTAAGAATAAATTTAGCTCTGCTGGAGTATGCAAATGGTAAGCCCACCATAGAAGCAGAACATTTTTCCTTATTTTAAACTCTTCCAAATACATAGGAGAAAGATAAGCTGACTCTTAAGCCAACATTAAATAACTCTGTTACAGTATAATAGAGTACCTAACATTTAGTGTATACACACACACACACACACACATACACACAGAGCAGGTGTTCACAAAATACTTGTTGAATTTAAAAAGCCTTAAGAGAAAGGAAGGTGAAGAGGAAGATTTGGATGGTGTGGTTCTCCTCCTGAGCTGACCTGACCAGGCATTCCTGCAGGTCCTGCTACCACCAGGGCCAGCTCTGATTCACACATCCCATCCTATCCTCCTTTGAGGATCTCCCAGCCCGGCCACCAGTAGTGTTAACCCTCTGTCAGTATTCCCAAACTCTTCCTTCCATGTACCACTTCCCAAACCTTTTACCCCAGGCTGGTAGGACCACATTCAGAGGGAAATTAGATCCCCGGAGGAAGTGTTGTAGAGAGCCAACCCTAGAGTCCCTCACTCTTGAGGCCAGAGTCGTCAACCAACCATATTCCATAGAAACAATTTTTCAATTTTCTGTTATAATCACCAGAGAAAGAGGGAAATGGGAGGAGGAAGATACACTTCTGCACTCCAGGGAAGCAGAGAAACTAAGGAATGAAAGTGCCAAGCGATTTTTACCATGAGACTAGACAGTAGAAGTGAAGTTTTAAATTCCCATGCATTTTCCACAATAACAATGAGAAACTAAGGACTGCTAGCATTGTAGTCTAGCTGCATTATGACTTTGGGGACCAGTTAGGAACCTAGCCATCTTCTGCAACATTGTTTTTATGTGAAGTTTCATTGTGTGTTCGATTTAAATCATGTACAGTCAGGTTTTTGTAATAGCCATTTAGATGTTGGAGAGATTTAAAAGTTTTCACTGGAGAGCTTTCTCCTTGTTTTCTGACAGTATTGTTTGTACAGGTAGTATAATTTTCTTGTCCTTAAGACATCAAGAAGTGGTAAGGGAGCATAAAATGGACCGAAATATCTTGGCTTCTAATTCTAATTTGGACACTAGCTCTGGGACCTAGCATTTTCTCTGGGACTCTATTTTCTCATATACAGAATAAGGTGGTTGAAAAACAGGACCTCTGGGTCCCCTTCCAACTCCAACATAACATCATTCCATTTCTCTGAAACTCTCCCACAGCTCCATTTGGTTTTATTTCTTTTTTAGGAGAGTAAGTGTGGGACCTATCTCTTTCTTCCTAACTTTGTGAAGTTGTCTAATCCATTGTCTGAAAATAGTAATAATAACACCTTCCCTTCCTGCCTCAGCAATTGTCTTGGTAATAGATGGAAAAGCACCTTAGAAATGCCAATGTAAACTACTTGAATGTGGAGAGTATAACTCATTAGTGGAGAATATCATCAGAATCTAGATGCTCCTTCCTAAACATTGAATATTAAAATCTGAGAGTATAAGTAGGATGAATAAGCATAAAGGACCACTTTTTAGGCTTACAAAAACAATTTTAGGTTGATAAAAGTGATTAGGATTGGGCAGGCAATGGTGGCTCAGTTGCAGGGTTTTCACCTGCCATGCCAGAGACCCAGGTTTGATTCCCAGAGCCTGCCCATATCAAAAAAAAAAAAGATCAAGATTTTACGTAAGGTGGATGCATGTGAATTCCTGGCTAAAAGCAGTTGTACCTCTCAACCCTGACTTGTGTGATGAAACCTATTGTGTGTACAACATACAATGCACGATACATATAAGGACTGGTGAATAATAGAGGGTAAGGGTCAGACTCGGAAACAATTGGGCATGAGACCTTGCTCTGTGCCATTTCTGACTCTGTGACCTTTAGCAAATTACTTAATTTCCCTAACCTGGGTTTCCTTATCCTGCAATTGAAATAATCATAGGATACTTATGAGACTTAACTGATATAAAGATTGTGAAATGCTTAACCCAATGCCTGGCACACAGTAAGTCATTAAATATTAACTAGAATTATTACTATTAGCGTTATCATCTCCTCACCTCAGAGATGCTGACAATGCAGGCTGTAAAGAAAAGACATCCATCCTGGCTCAACCAGGTGGAAATCATTAAAAAAAATACACATCTGCCAGTCATATATTTATTGCCCATTCAATAGAAAGGAAAAGCTGGGTGACATGATGACACAATTAGGAAATATTTATACTCTCTTTGTTTATAATAACTAAGAATGTTTATTTCCAAATATCTATCAAGGTTGATGTCTTAAGAGCCCATGTTTATTATAAACATTTTAAAAAGTGCTTTTATGGAATTATCAGAAATTAATTTATAACCTGCAAGAGCAGAAATAGTTCCTTCTTTTATAGTCTAACCCCATTTTTAATCAGAAATTCTCAGGAGTCATTGAACAAATATTGATTGAGGGTTTTATGTATGCTAAGCTCACTGTTCTAAGCCCTGGGTATATAGAATTTTAAAAACCTAGCCCCTGCCTACATGATGCTCACATTCTGATGAAGAGAGGATAATGTAAATGCACACATACAATAAGTTGAAATCTAATATACTTGTAAAGATTGTGGAATTAGTGATAAGTATTGTGAAGAAAACTGAAGCAAGGTAAGGAAATGGATGTCTGGGCAAAGTTTGTCTGATGAGATAATATTTAAACGAAGATTTGAATAGAGTAAGAGAAGGACCAAGCACATAAATGAAGGACAAGTATTTCCACCAGAGGAAACAGCAAGTTCAAAGGCTCTGTAGCAGAGTATGCCCAAAGTATTAAAGGAACAGTAAGGTCAGTATGGTGAAAACTAAATGGAGACAAGGGCAATTTCCAAAAAAAGTTCACACCCTGATATACTGGTCAGGGTTCTTCAGGGAAACAGAATTGACAGCATTTCAAGACATTAACAATAGCAAAGAATTGTGCAGGTGTTGGCTGTAGAATCAGACTGTGCTAGGTCCAGTGTGGTGGACTGAGCCTGTATGTACCCCCAGAAGAGCATTTTATTAAATATAATCTATTTCTGTGGGTGTAAACCTGTTCTAAGTAGGACCTTTTGATGAGGCTGCTTCAGTTAAGGTGTGACCCACCTCATTCAGGACGGGTCTTATTACTGGAGTCCTTTACAAATGGAGAGAGAAAGCCATGGAAGCAAGAAGCTGAAAGCAATGAAACCCAGAAGAGAGGGAGAGACCAGCAGATGCCACCATGTGCCTTGCCATCTCTGGCACATGGTGTTCGGGAAGAAAGTATTGCTTCTATAATGCCTTGATTTGGACATTTTCTCAGCCTCAAACTGTAAGCTAATAAATTCCCATTGTTTAAGCCAACCCACTTCATGGTATTTGATTTAAGTAGCCTGGGAAACTAAAACATCTAGTATCTGGGCTTCACCACTTTCTAGCAATATAACCTCTTCATTAACCTCTTTGAGCCTTGGTTTCCTCCTTGTGATGTGCGACTAGTAATAATACTTGGCTTGCTATGTTCTTATGCGGATTAATGAGACGATGTATGGGAAGAATATAGCACTACGCCTAGCACATAGTAGACACATTTAAACTACTGCTTGTTATGATGACTTAAAGTGGAACTAGAATTATAAAGATAAGAGGGGGCAGAGGAGGTGTCATTGAGGGAAAGGGAGGGAAGAGAAGGAAGAAGAAAGGGAGAAAGGGATGGTAGGGAGGTGAAAATTCAGGAAAAGTATACAAGAAAAATGTTTAATAAATGTGTCAAGCTGTGTGAAGACAAGATGTTCAAATTCCTTATAAATTTAATAGAATCAGAAAATAGATTTAAAAACAAGAGGATGATAGGTTGAAGTGGGTCCTAAATTATTTTAAAAAAGAAGAAATGATTTTAACAGTAGATTTGGGATGGCCATTGGAAGCAACTGATTATTGTTTTTTTTTCTGACTGTTTACCAAGTCTCTGTAAACAGTGAGAATAACAATCCATCATGGGTATCCCTGGACAAAGTAGTAATTAAAGAGAGCATTAGAATTGTATCTAATGTTTATTAAATGGATATTCTAGAGCCATACAACAAGGCAGTTGATAGTAGTTCCATTCATTTCAATTGGGCCAACCAACTCATTCAAACTAAAGGAGATTTTGGATTATAACTTCTTCAATCTATCTATCTACTCCCAATTCTAACATAACTTTCAGCTTAATTTATGCCTGGCCTAATTCAGATGAGATGGGGTGATTTTTTTTAATCAGTCCTTTCCTATATAATAGCAAGGCATAAAAAATTTAAGTGACTCGCTGAGAGCTATATATCTGGAATAAATTTCATATGTCACTGGTGTTTCCAAAGAACTTACTTATTTGGGGGTAGGGGGAGAAGAATACGTGCAGTGTTGTTAGTTTTTCCTCTCTTAGGTAAATCGTTTCTCTATTCCATTCCTTCTGAGTTGTTTTGTATATCATTTTGTCTTTTTATAACCAGCTGACCTTTTCCCTAAATAGGTCATTTGTCATACAGCCAGAAAACTTGATGTTCTGGAGATTTTTGCCCGAGGAGGTTGAATATATTTATATCTGGATGTGTCCATATGTCAAACTAATATTACAATCTTGTATTTGAAGCTGTTAAGTCTATAGCACTGTGAAATACCCTGCTCCATAAAAAATAAATAAAAGCAAATGATCTTAATGTATCATTAGATATTTTCAAAAGCTCAAAATAAATTGTAAAAAATGAGGCCTTAAATGATAAGAAATAAAATTCAAAGCAAAAAATTATATAGATTCTGAACGAACCACAGTGGCTCAGCAAGCAAAGTTCTCACCTGCCAAGCCAGAAACCCAGGTTCGATTCCCGATGCCTGCCCATACAAAAAAAAATAAAATAAATACACACACACACACACACACACACACACACACATAGGTTCTTTTATGTTAATGTAGTTGTATTCAATATATGCAAAAATTTCATGTACACTTAAATTTTACTAAACTGATCTAATTTAGAAGTATATATGTATTTTTTTTAAATGTTTTAGCAATATAGTACTATTTGCCAACCAAAATGGCATCTATAAGATAAAAATATGCAAAATCTTTGTTTCTGGCATAATCTTTCTGCCACAGGAGTTAGTCTATCAAAAATGCTGGTAGATACTTACTACAGGACCTAGAGAATAGAATAAGCCATGAAACAGGTCTCCTAGCTACTAAATTGATGCAAATTTCAATAACATTAAAATCAGATCAACACAAACTGTATCTCTAACCCAAAACCTGCTCATTCTGTGAATTCATTGTGAATTTTTCTACCAAAAATAAAAGGGGGGAGGAGGGAGAAAAGGAGGAAAGTTTTGTGATTGCAGTGAGAACACTGAATAATTCATGAAGAAAGGTAAGACCTCAAGATCCAGATATAAAATGATACACTTCTAATAAGGTGAGCTGCAGTGGATTATACAAACTAGTAACATTTAATTGACCTTACAGTTCACAATATCTGGATAAGCACACAGACATATGAGACATAGGATATATGCCAAGGAGCTTACAATATAGTTAGTTACACTGAAATATGAAAACTCAAAATACAAATTAATAAAATCATCTGCATTCATTTCCTATGGCTTCTGTGACAATTTACCACAAATTTAGCAGCTTAAAACCACACAAATTTGTTATCTTACATTTCTGGGAGTCAGATCCAAAATCAGTCTCACTGAGCTAACGTCAAGGTGTCAGGAGGGCTGGTTCTTTCTCTAGGCTTTAGCAGATGTTTCCTTGCCTTTTCCAGCTTCTGCCTGCATTCTTTAGCCCATGGCCTCCTCCATCTTCAAAACCAGTAATGTAGTGTCTTCAGATTTCACTCTGATGGTTCCCCTGCTTCCATCATCGTATCTTCTCTGATTCTGCTTTCACAGTTGCATCATCTACTCTACTTTTACCCTATTGTCTCCCACTTTTAAGGATCCTTGCCCCCCCCCCCGGATAATCCAAAATAATCTCCCCATCTCAAGATCCTTAACTTGATCACATATGCAGAGACTCTTTTGCTGTGTCAGGCAACTCATAGGTTCCGGGTTTAGGACACGGATGTCTTTGGGGAGCCATTATTTAGGTGAGAGTCACAGAGGTATTCCCTTTAAAGACCCAGTATGTCAGGGGGTTAAAACAAGACAAAATACGATCAGTGAATGAACACTGGAAGCTTTGAGAAACCACAGCATTGGAGGTTTAAGAAAAAAAATGATCTTTTCATCCAACCTCCATTTGAAGATGCCATGATAATGCCACAGCCTTCCTCTTCGGGTTCGTTCCCACCAAACCTCTAAGCATATACTTGTTGGCCTCGACCCTGCCCTTTCCCTCCTCTCTCCCTTTGCTTGTGAATCCCCCTGTATCCTCTTCAGTTTTCAGACTCCTACCCTTCCTTCAAGGCTGTTCTCAAGTGCTATTTCTCCATTCAGTATTTCTGATTTTTTCCTTAGCAGCCATGACACTGTGGTTGCACATGACAGACAACCAGCACCAGCTAATTTAAGCTAGAATGGGGGAAATTTTTAACTCCACTGGGTTTTGTAGGCACATGGGTAGAAACAACTATGATCAGGGATTTGAACACTATAAGGACTCTTCTTCCTGTTTTAGCTTCTCTCCACATGCCCATCAAATTATCTCAGAACACCTCCTTGAAGAGGCAGAGGAGAGTGTGGCCAAGGTTACTTCAAGCTCACATTTTTATGACTTTTAATCAGAAAAAAAGAGGCTCTTTTCCTCAGCCAGTGTTTGAAACAAAAATTCAGAGGAAAGGGCTCTGATTGGTCTGGCTTAGATCA
Organism: Myrmecophaga tridactyla; assembly: GCA_004026745.1. Taxonomy (NCBI): domain Eukaryota; kingdom Metazoa; phylum Chordata; class Mammalia; order Pilosa; family Myrmecophagidae; genus Myrmecophaga; species Myrmecophaga tridactyla. The sequence continues at coordinate 38,228 of PVIY010002701.1, forward strand.
TATATCCAACCCTTAGACCATTACTGTAGCCAGATGGTCATGTAAAGAAGCTGGAGATGAAAAGTTGGGAAAAAATCTGGGTTAGCAGAAGAAAAGAAGGGAAAAGATATGGGGAAGAAAAAAGTAATACTTGCTGCAGGCACCAAACTGATGTGACTTTTCCAACTTCAGTATAATTTTTTTAAACTTGTTTTGTTATTTATATTGCATAAATAACAAAAACTTTTTTTCATCTTCTCTATGCTTTTCTTCCATCATTAATCATATTTTGTCCTGTATCATCCTACTGACATCCCAAGTCTTTAAAAGAAGTGTCTGTGGCTTTCTCATCTTCACCCCACCCCTCCTGGCCGGCACCTAGTACTATGCATTGCTGATAGTAAATGTAGGATAAACATGTTAAAATGTGTTGAAAGTAACAGCTCAGAGCAAGAGATATTTCCAAAAAGCTCTAGGTTGATTAAAATAAACGGTGACAACTCAGGAGAAATTAAGTTCACTGTGGGGTTTAATGAGATGAGAAAAATGTCACAGATTGAGCTGGGACTTGATAGATGAATGTGATTTTAGTAGAAAAAGAAAGGCTCATAGCAAAGAGTGTGGGTTGGTGCAGAATGCATATGACCATAAAGGAAATATGGAGAAACAGAAAGCTAAATTATAAGTGGAGATTGTCTCCTGGTTCTGGGATCTCATCTATGACACTGTTGTCATAAATCATAAGTATTTCATGTTCACATTAATTAGAAATTGACATTGCAGAACAGCTGGGTTTTCCCCCTTATTTTGCAGTGATTCATTCATTTAGTTATTTATTGAGGGTTTACTATGATAATTTATGCAATGTAAGGGCTGTGACTCATTTTAAGGTGCCTATTGCATCAAAGAGGGAGGAAAGCAGCTGAAGGAGGAGAGCACTGAGAGGGAATTGGAGAAGAGCAGTGCCACCTCTGACTGTGTCGACTCCTTCAGAACTTATGACTTTTATGAACGTATAAGAACCTGTCAGTCAGGTCAAAAGAGATGTCCTTGACCTCTAATGTAAACACTGAAGAACCCTAGACATTTTTTGACATGCCCATTCTCTATGAAATATAGTGGCCTTGACAACCAGAGCATGGCCTTTGGATCAAGGACCTCACTCAAAGATGCATCTGTACGTCTACAGATGTGCACATGTGTCATTGTCCTAAAGTGTTCTTTAGGACACTTTATTTATAAATAAACAAAGATTTATTGTCTACTGCGTGCCTGCAATTAATTGTAATTAATATCATTAATATGCCAGCAGTTAGTTATAATTAATATCATTAAAGCACAATTTAAAGCAATACTTGATACAGTTTCAAAAATTAACAATAAAAGGGCTCTGCCTCCACAGACTTTGTGTCTAATGAGGGAGATAAATACAGAAACAGACCATTAAAATTGGATGTGATTAGGACTGACAGCCATTTGAACCCGGTGTTATGTGACCACGGTGTTTCTTGCCCCCAGCCTTGATTCCTTGAGCCTTGACCCCTCTTATTCTTCTGATTCTCCCCTTCCCCCCATCCCACTTTATGTTGTCCCTTAATTTCCACAGGAATATCCTATGCATGGGATATAGCTTGTTTTCCATATGCTCCTTCTCAACTCAGAAACATCTAATTACCTCCTCACTATCTTAGCATAAAATCCACACCCAAGAGCCTGATATGACAAAATTCCCATAATTCAACATCATCCTCATAGCCAGTTGATTTCTTCCTTGTCCTTATACTTATATATCCCCCCTACCCCCACCTCGCAAATGAAGCCTTCGGCTTTTCTTTTTCACCTCCTGAAGTGTTCTTCTTTTTGCCCACTATTCATCAAAACCCACCAGTTTTTCAAATTTCTACTTAAGGTCTACCTTCTGCAGGAAGCCTTCCTGAATGCACTCCTAGAGGCATTATTACTTAAATTGTGATGTTTAATCATAGACCTATTACATTATTGTTTCACTTTATCTAATGTATATGCCTCATTTCCTAAATTCATTGTTAGCTAATGAAAAGAACTATTCATATATAGATTCTGAGCACCTTGGATAATACCTTGCCAGAGTGTCACAAAATGAATATGTGGTATTGCAATACAGAACTTGGATGTTGATAAGACATTTACAAATGTAGGTGGAAATATGGTAGTTGATGCAGTAAGACTCATCAGCGCTAGCAGTGTGTCCTTAATTGCAGGCCTTTAGCCATATTTAGGAGTATCCTAGGGGGCAAAAGTAGAATGTTGGCATGAAGAAATCAATATTCTAAGAAAATTAATCTGGCAGTCTTGTGCATGGTTGGGTGATGAGCAGGGAGACTCGAGCAGGTAGACAAGCTAAGAGATGGTGCAGTAAATCAGGCAATGAGACAAATGAATGCCTGACCAGGATTCTACCAAATACCTGGCATAGACCATTAGCACCCATAATTATTGAAATGTTGCTAAAGCTCCTTTGGCAAATGCAAATCTTCAGACTTTATTTCCACTAATTGATCAAAGAAAATTTGATATTTAGCCAAATAAGGTCTGTTGGAGGGAATTCCAGATTTCCCATGGCAGTGAATTTTTAAGCCTAGTCTTTGAGGAATCCTTTTGCCATTATGAGATTTATTTTATTTTTTTTTACTATATGTAAAAGTTTGCATCAGTGGTTTTTGTAGGAATTAAAGATGATAGCCTGTATCTCTGAGTCCTTTAAAAATCACATACTTGTCACAAATCAGGTTTTTTTTAATCAAAATGTAACATATTGGAAATTGTGGTGTCATTCACTATTGTGGGTTGATTTAGAACACCCAGATGCGTGTCTCATCTTATGCTGCTCTCAATGTTTGGTTGGGCTTCTAGAGAGAACTTGAGCTATGCAAGCATTGATTTTAGAATGTTAGTGTAAAAGGTGGAAGATTAGTCCAGAATCTTATTACTAACAATCTGTTTATAGAGATAAAATGTATATACCATGAAATATATAGATCTTAAATATACAATTTGATGAGCTTCGACAATGTATACACGTGGGTGACTTTGCCCAAATGAAATGATAGGACATGTCTGTCAACTAAGAACAGTTCCTCACTCCAGAAACTAACCTTGTGCTCGCCACCTGTCCATCTTTGCCTCCCATAAGCACTATTATTCTGATTTCCATCACCATTGATTCGTTTTGTTTTTGAACTTCATTTAAATGGAATAGTACAATAGGTATTCTTTTGCTTCTGCATTCAACTACTCAAAATAGGTTTTGGATCATCACATTGTGTGTGCATCAGTAGTTCATTCTTCTTTATTGCTGAGTACTATTCCATTTATGAGCATATTATAAATTGTTTATTAGTTATCCTTCATATGGACATTTAGGTTGTTTCCAGAATTTTGCTCTTATGAATTAAGCTGCTATGAACTTTTTTCCTCCAAATCTCTGTTTTTTCATTTGTTATTGAGTACCTAAGAGTGGAATTTCTGGCTCAGATGGAAGGTAGGTGTTTAACATTTTAAGAAACTGTCAAACAGTTTCCAGAAATGGTTGTACCATTTTGCACTCCTGTCAGCTATGTGTGAGTAACTCAGTTGTTTCACATCATTTGGTGTTGTCATTTGTTTAGTGAGTGTGAACATATATCTTATTGTGGTTTTTAATTTGCATTTCTCTGAGGACTGTGGATATTAGGCACCTTTTCAGTGGCCATTCATGTATCTTTTGTACATGTGAGAAGTGTATTGTCTTAGTTTCCCAGCACCTAAAGCAAAGACCAAACAGTGGGTTGGCTTAACAGTCAGAATTTATTGGCTCACTGCTTTAGGGGCCAGGCTTGCTTCCTGATAGTCAGTATGTTCGGCTGGCCAGCCAACTTTGAGATTCCTTGGCTTTTCTGTCAACAGCAATGCATGTGGCAGTGACTTCTCCTTTCTGTTCTAGATTCCCTTGACTTCCAAATTCTTACCCTGACTTTCCCTCTATATATCTGAATTTCATTCTGTTTATAAAAGACTCCAGTAATTTGGATTAAAGCCCAACCTGATTCAGTTGGCCACACATTTACTAAAAATAATATATTCAAAAGATCCTAGTCATAGTGGGTTCACACCCAAAGGAATGGATTAAGATTAAAGAATATGTTTTTTTCCTAGAGTACACAATTCAGCCTGCCACATGCATATTCAAGCTTTTGACTCATTTTTAGTTAGGTTGCCTTTTTACTATTGACTTGTTGATTTGTTTATATATTCTGGATATGAAGTCTTTTTTCATATATACTGTGAATGTTTGCTCTCAGTTGTAGCATAATCTTCGTTTTCTAAATGGTGTCTGTTGATGAACAGAAGTTTTAAATTTTGATTGTAGTCCAATTTATCACATTTTTCTTTATATTTAGTATTTTGTGAACAAAGATATCTTTCCCTATTCAATGGTTGTAGATAGTCAACTATGCTTTCTTCTAGAAGCTGTATGTTTTTAGCTTTGTATCTATAATTGAGCTTGAGTTGGTCTTGTATGTGGTATGAGGTAGGGGTAGATATTCACTTTTTACTCATGTTTATCTACTTGTTCATGCACCATTTATGGAGAAGACTTCCTTTTTGCCATTGACTTTCCTTAGCATCTTTGGAAATCAGTTGACCAAGTGTGTGGGTATAATTCTAAAATCTCTATTTGTTTCATTGGTTACTTTATCTATCTTGTACCACCCTGCCTTGATTACTGTAGTTATATAGTAAGTCCTGAAATCAAATAGGGTAAGTCCGCCAGCTTTGTTTTCCTTTTGTTGAGATTGTTTGGGCTATTTCAGCTTTTTATTTCCAGGTAAATTTAAAATCAGTCAGTTTTTATAAAACAGCTTTCTGGGGTTTTCATTTGGCTTTCATTAAATCTATAGCAGACTTTGGGGATAACTGACATCTTAACAAGATTGATATGTCAGCAGTTTATGGGAGATTTCACAGAAGAGGTCTAGTAGCTCTTTTGTTAAACTATTTTCTAAATATTTTAATTTTATGGTAATTTAAGTAGAATTATTTATTTCATTTCCAGTTGTCTTCTGCTGAATATAGAAATACATTTGACTTCTACTTTGAATTTATATCCTGTAATTTTGCTAAATTCGCTTAGGTAATATAACAATTCTTTTGTATAAATCCCTTAGTATTTTCTATAAATCATACCATCTGAAAATAAAAACAGTTATGTTTCTGCATTTTGTCTTTACCTGTATAACACCTTTTTCTGTACCTTTAAACCTTTCTATCTTTTATTTCTATTTCTTGCCTTTTTTTGTACAAGTTTATTGTACACCAGTATGATTTATTGAACAGAAGTGACAAAAACAGATATTGTTGATTTTTCACAAAAATCAGTAAGTATAATGTTAGGAGTTGATGTCTTGTAGATGCTTTTTATCAAATTGAATATGTTCCTGTCTATTCCTATTTTGCTGAAAGCTTCCGTTATGAATAGGTTTGCATTTTATGAAAGAGTTTTTCTGCATCATTTGAAGATAATTATATGTGGGGTTTTTTTCCCCCCTTAATTTTGTTGCTGTTTTGAATTACATTGATTGATTTTCAGATGTTAAACCAATCTTTCATTTCTGGAGGAAACCTAAGTTGTTTGTGATGTATTAGCTTTCTGTATTGTTTGATTTGATTTGCTAATAGTTAAGGATTATTATGTCTATGGTCATGAATGACATTAATCCGCAGTTTTCTCTTCTTAAAATGTATTTTTCTGGTTTTAATAAAAGAGTATTTCTCATAAAATGAGTTGAGACGTTTTCCTTCTACATCTATTTTGCAATAGTTTGTATAAGATTGGTATTATTTCTTAAATGAATGATTAATACAAATTACCAGTGAAACCATCTGAGCTGAAGTTAAATTGCCTCATACAACATATCTTTAAAAGGGGTTAGGAAATGAGGTAAAATTTCTATACAATATTTTATATTGATCCACATATTTACCATTCCTGTTGCCCTTCATTTCACCCACTTGATTCATTTCATTATCTAGAGTCAGTTTTTTTCAGCAAAAAGGTCTTCTTTTAGTATTTCTCGAAAGGTAGTCTGCTAGCAACAAATTCTCTTAGTGCTTGTTTATCTGGGAATGGTTGCCCTGTTTTACACATGTGAAGCTATCTGGTCTTGGACTTCTCTTTTGGGGGAGCTTCTTGATGACTGATTCAGTCTCTTTACTTGTGATTACTTTGTTAAAGTCATCTATTTCTGGGCGGCTGCCGTGGCTCAGCAGGCAGAGCTCCAACCTGCTGTGCTGGAGGTCTGGAGTTCAATCCCTGGTGCCTCCTGCCCATATGCAAATTAAAAAAAAAAAAAAAAGTCATCTATTTCTTCACGAGTCAATGTTGGTTGTTCATGCCTTTCTAGGAAGTTGTCCATTTCATCTACATATCCACTTATTATCTCCTTTATTTCTGTGGAATCAATGGTTAGGTCTCCTCTTCCATTTCTGATTTTGCGTATTTTCATCCTCTCTCTTTTTTTGTCAATGTAGCTAAGGGCCTGTGCTGGTTTGAAAGGATGTATGTACACTAGAAAAGTCATGTTTTAATCCTAAAGGCAGTCGTTCCTTCTAATCCCTATTCAGTACTGTATATTTGAAACTTTAATTAGATCATCTCCCCAGAGATGTGACTCAATCAAGAATGGTTGTTAAACTAGATTAGGTGGAGACATGTCTCAACTCATTCCAGATGGGTCTTGATTAGTTTACTGGAATTCTATAAAAGAGGAAACATTTTTGGAGAAAAGGAGATTCAGAGAGAGCAGAGAAGAATGACAGAGCAATGAGAAAGCCACCACAGAACCAAGAAGCAGAGAGTCCACCAGCCAGTGACTTCTGAAGATGAAGGAAAATGCCTCCCGGGGAGCTGGAGAGAGAGCTAGCAGATGATGTCATGTTCACCATGTGGCCTTCCAGCCAAGAAAGAAACCATGACCATGTTCGCCATGAGCCTTTCCACTTGAGAGAGAAACCCTGAACTTCACTGGCCTTCTTGAATCAAGGTATCTTTCCCTGGTTGCCTTAGATTAGACATTTCTATAGACTTGCTTTAATTGGACATTTTGCCAGCCTTAGAACTGTAAACTAGCAACTTATTAAATATTCCTTTTTAAAAGCCATTCTGTTTCTGGTATATTGCATTCCAGCAGCTAGCAAACTAGAACAGGGTCCATCAATTTTATTGATTTTCTGAAAGAACCAACTTCTGGTTTTGTTGATTTTCTCAATTGTTTTCATGTTCTCAATTTCATTTATTTCTTTCCTTTTGTTTGCTTTGGGGTTAATTTGCTGTTTTTTCTCTAGTTCTTCCAAGTGAACAGTTAATTCCTTGATTTTTGCTCTTTCTTCTTTTGTAATATAGGCATTTTTTTGGTATGCTGTGTGGCAGGGGTCACATTTCATTCTTTTTCCATGTGAGAGTCCCATTATTGCAGCACCATTTGTTGAATTTTGCTTTATTTGTTTTTGTTTGTTGTTTGGAAGTGCATGGGATGAGAATCGAATCTGGGTCTCCCACATGGGAGACAAGTATTCTAGCACTGAACTTGAACATTTGCACCCCTTGTAATATAGGTATTTAAGGCAATAAATTTCCCTCTTAGCACTGCCTTTGTTGCATCCCATAAATTTTGATATATTGTGCTTTCATTTTCATTTACCTCAAGATATTTACTGATTTTTCATGTAATTTCTTCCTTGACCAAGTGGTGGTTTTGGGGATATAAGGGTAGTTCAGTGGTAGAATTCTTGCCTGCCATATGGGAGACCCAGGTTTGATTCCTGGTCCATGCACTTTCCAAAAAAACAACAAACTGCAAAGAAAAAACAGCTAAACCAATAAAAAAATTCAACAAATGGTGCTGCAATAACGGCATACTCACAAGGTAAAATAACGAAGGGTGACCACACCATACAGCATACAAAAAAAAGAGTATGTAGTTTAGCTTCCATGTATTTGTGAATTTTCTGGCCCTCTGCTTGTTAATGATTTCCAACTTCATTCTGTTATGATCTGAGACAGTGTTTTGTATGATTTCAATCTTTTTAAATTTATTGAGACTTGCTTTGTGACCCAGCGTATGGTCTATCCTTGATAATGACCCATGAGCACTTGAGAAAAATGTGTATCCTGATGTTGTGGGGTGTAATGCTCTGTAAATGTCTGTTAAGTCAACTTCATTAATTGTATTATTCAAAGTCTCTGTTTCCTTATTAATACTTTGTCTAGATGTTCTGCCCATTGATGAAAGTGGGGAATTGAAGTCTCCATCTATTATGGTAGAGGTGTCTGTTCATTGTAGTCAGTGTTTGCCTCATGTACTTTGGAGCACTCCTGCTCAGTTCATAAATATTTTCTATTGTCATATCTTCTTCTTAAATTGTTAGTTTTATTAATAAATAGTGTCCTTCTTTGTCTCTTTTGTTTCACATTTGAAGTCTACTTTGTTGGATATTAGTGCAGCTACACCTGCTCTTTTCTAGTTATTGTTTGCATGAAATATATTTTCCCAACATTTCATTTCAACCTATTTTTGTCCTAGGGTCCAAAATGAGTCTTCTGTAGACAGCATATAAATGGGTTCTGCCAGTCCATGTATTTTGATTGGGGAGTTTAATCGATTAACATTTAATGGTTATTACTGTAAAGGCAGTACTTTCTTCTACCATTTTGTCTTTTGAATTTTATATGTCAAATCTATTTTTTTTCTTTTTATCTTCATTGGTAGTCTTCATTTCTACACTCTTCTCCAGATCTCTTTCTCCTGCCTTTTCCTATCTGCCTGTAGTACTCCCTTGTACTTCCTTGTACCAACTCCTGTAGAGTGGTCTCTTAGTCACAAATTCTCTCAGTGATTATTTGTCTGAAAATATTTTAATCTCCCCCTCATTTCTATTTTTTATTATTTTTATTTAAGAAAACACACAATACACTTAGAACCATCAAAAATGGATATCTTAGTTAGCTTACCCATAGGCATATTTAAATAATATATCCATATAATCATTGTAAAGACTGTGCTTGCACAATAAGTTTCAAAAACCAATTTAAAATTGAGACAAGGGAAAAATCTACATATTCAGATAGCACAGCTCTAAATTATAAGTATTAAATGCTAACTTAGATACCATTTAATCAGCTGTCAAAACTGTGAATGTTCTCAACATATCAAGTAGAAAGTTCTTACAAATATCAGCATTACTATAGTAATGACATATGTTACTAAATATTTTCTTTATTTCAGGAAAATATGAAGATGAAAATATTTTAACAATTAACACATAGAGATCTTAACCACCAAAAATGGATATCTTAGTTAACTTATCCATAGGCAAATTTAAAAATATATCTAAGTAATCATCGTAAAGCCTGTTTGTACAATATGTTTCATAAACCAATTTAAAATTGAAGCAAGGAAGGAAAAAAATCTATAAATACAGATATCAGAGTTACTTGAATTCTAAATATTAAACAGGATCTTAAATAACATTTGATTAATTATCAAAACTCTGTGCTTCTCAAAATGTCAAGTAAAAAGTTGTTACAAATATCAACTTTGCTATAGTAGTGAGCTATGTTACTAAATATTTTCAAATGTTTGATTTCAGGAATTTATTTTATCTAATATTACTACAACTGCCTATAGTTTTTTAAAACTGTTTTTTAGTTGTAAAATATGACATATATATATATATACAAAGAAAAGAAAGACAAAAAGCAATAATTTTCAAAGCACATTTCAACAACCAGCTGACAAAGCAGTCCCAAAGTTTGTCATGGGCTACCATGCCCTTAACTCAGATTTTTCCTTCTACCTGCTCCAGAACACTGGCAGCTTTATCAGAGTCATAATAATGGAATCATAAGAGTATCTGTCCTTTTATGCCTGACTTATCTCACTCAACATTATGTCCTCAAGGTTCATCCACATTGTCATATGTTTCGGGACATCATTTTTTCTAAATTCTGCATAATATCCCATCATAAATATATACCACACTTTGTCTATCCACTCATCTGTTGTTGAGCAGCTGGATCATTTCTGTCTCTTGACGATTGTGAATAGTGCCGCTGTGAACATCGGTGTGCCAATGTCTGTTCATGTCACTGCCCTCAACTCTTCTAGGTATATACCTAGTGTTGGTATTGCCAGGTTATAGGGCAACTCAATATTTAGTTTCCTGAGGAATCACCAAACTGATTTCCACAGTGGGTGAACTGTTTTACATTCCCACCAACAATAAATAAGTGATCCGATTTCTCTGCATCTTCTCCAACATTTATAGTTTACTGTTTGTTTAATAGCAGCCATTCTTATAGGTATGAAGTGATATCTCATTGTCTTCTTAATTTGCATTTCTCTTAATTTGCCAGTGAAGATGAGAAGCTCGTCATGTGCTTTTTAGCCATCTGTATTTGCTTTCAGAAAAGTGGCTATTCATTTTCTCTGCCCATTTTAGAATTGGGTTGTTTGTTCTTTTGTTAGTGAGCTGTGTAATTTCTTTATGTACACAGGATATCAAGCCTTATCTGATATGTTGTTTCCAAATATTTTCTCCCATTGAGTTGGTTGCTTCTTCAACTTTTTAACTGTTCTTTGAGGTATTTTTTTTTTATGTATATGCTGTATGGTGGGGTCACATTTCATTATTTTTCCATTTGAGTATCCCGTTATTGCAGCACCAGTTGTTGAATTTTTGTTTGATTGGTTTTTGTTTGTTTGTTTATTTCTTGGAAAGTGCATGGACTGGGAATCAAACCCGGGTTTGATGAAGTCCTATTTATCGTTTTTTTCTTTTGTTGCTTGTGCTTTGGTGTAAAGTTTAAGAAACCATTGTTTAACACAATTTCCTGAAAATGCTTCCCTACTAAAAATTTGACAGTTCTGGCTCTTATATGAGGAACTTTGGTCCATTTTGAGTTGATATTTATATATGGTGTGATGTAGGGGCCCTCCTTTTTTTGGTAAATGGAAGTCCAGTTTTCCAAGCACCAATGGTTAAAGAAACTGTTATTTCACAGTTGAGTGGTCTTTGCCATCTTGTCACAACTCAGTTGGCCAAAAATATGAGGGTTGATTTCTTAGCTTTCAATATAATTCTATTGGTCTCTATGACAGCATTCGTGCAAGTACTGTGCTGTTTTGAATACTGTGGCTTTGTAAGAAGTTTTAAGATTGGGAAGTGTGTGTCCTCCAACTTCAATCTTCTCTTTCAAGTGGTTTTAGCTATTCCAGGCTCCTTAACCTTCTGTATAAATTTGGTAATTGGCTTTTCCATTTCTGTAAAGAAAGTTTTTTGAGTTTTGATTTGGATTGCATTGAATCTGTAAATTACTTTGTGTATGATTGACATCTTAATGAGATTTTGTCTTCCAATCCATGAAACCAGAATATCCTTCTGTTTAGTTAGGGCTTTAACTTCTTTTAACAATGTTTTCTAGATTTCTGTGTACACGTCCTTTACATCTATTGTTAGGTTTATTCCTAGATATTTGCTTCTTTTAGTTGCTATTGTGAATGGAATTCTTTTCTTGATTTCTTCTTCCAGTTGTTCAGTTTTTGTGTATAAAAATACTGCTGACTTCCCCAAGTGGAGAATTCTTGATATTCTCACAAGCAGTGGGGACAACCAAAGCAATAGGCTGAGCCCCAATCTTGGGGTTTGTTGGTATCCTTAACCCTGAAAAGGATTGGCCAACACAACAAACAAACTCACTGCCCTCCCCCTCTCTGCATGGGACGTGAGTCCCAGGGGTGTGGATCTTCCTGGTAACATGGGACAGAAATCCTAGAATGACCTGGGACTCAGCACCAAGGGATTGAGAAAACCTTCTCGATCAAAAGGGGGAAGAGCAAAATGAGACAAAATTAACTGTCAATGGCTGAGAGATTCCAAACAGATTGGAGAGGTTATCCTGGAGGCTATTTTTACACATTAAATAGATATCACCTTTCTAGTTAAGGTGTAACAGAGAGTCTGGAGGGAACTGCCTGAAAATGTAGAGCTGTGTTCTAGTAGCCATGTTTCTTGAAGATGACTGTATAGTGATATAGCCTTCACAATGTGACTGTGTGATTGTGAAAACCTTGTGTCTGATGCTCCTTGTATCTACCTTGTCAACAGAAGAGTAGAACATATGGAATAAAAATAAATAATAGGGGGAACAAATGTCAAAATAAATTTAGTAGACTGAAATGCCAGTGATCAATGAATGGGAGGGATAAGGGGTATGGTATGTATGTTTTTTTTCAGTTTTCTTTTTATTTCTCTTTCTGAATTGATGCAGATGGTCTAAGAAATTATCACGATAATGAATATACAACTATGTAAAAAAAAAAAAAACACTGTTGATTTTGTAATGTTGCTCTTGTAGCCCACCACTTTGTTGAATTAATTTATTAACTCTAGGAACTTTGTGTATACTTTTCAGATTTCCCATATTAGGATGATATCATCTGCAAATAGGGAAAATTTTACTTCTTCCTTAACAATTTGGATTCCTTTTATTTTTTTGTCTTGCCTAATTGCTCTGGGAAGAGCCTCCAGTACGATGCTGACAGCGGACATTCTGGTCTTAACCCTAATCTCAAACAGAAGCTTTCAGTCTTTCACCATTAAGAAGGATGCTAACTGTGGGCTTTTCGTGTATACCCTTTATCATGTTGAGGAAGTTCCTTTCTATTCCTAGTGTTCTATGTGTTTTTATCAAGAAAGGGTGCTGTATTTTTTCAAATTCCTCTTCTGCATCAGTTGAGATGATCATGTGTTTTTGTTTCCCCTTCAGCAGTTAGTATGGTGTAGTACATTAATTGGTCTCATGTGGAACCAACCATGTATAACAGGGATCAATCTCATTTGGTCATGTTGAATTTGGTTTGCTGGTATTTTGTTGGGGATTTTTGCATCTATGGTTACAAAAGATATTGCTCTGTAGTTTTCTTTTCTTATGGTATCTTAATCTGGCTTTAACACACAGTATATGTATCCAGCTTTAAAATGAGGGTGATGTTGGCCTCGTAGAATGAATTTAGGAGTGTTTTCTCCTGCTCAAATTTTGGGAAGAGCTTGAGCAGAATTGGAGTTGTCTTTTTGCAATGTTTGGTAGAATTTCATCTGGACCTGGGCTTTTCTTTGTTGGTTGGTATTTGATTACTGGTTCAATCTCTTTACTAATAACTGGATTTTGAGATCTATTTCTTCTTGACTCAGTGTAGGTAGTTTATGTGTTTCTTCAAATTTGTCTCCATTTCATCTAGGTTATCTAATTAACTGCCATACAGCTGTTCATAGTATCCTCTTTTTATTTTTTAATTTTTTTAAAAACATAACAACATACAAACACAAACATTCTTATGATACAATCATTCCATTCTTGTTATATAATCAATAACTCACAATATCATCACATAGTTGTATATTCATCACCATGATCATTTCTTAGAATATTTGCATCAATTCAGAAAAAGGAAAAAAAAGAAAAAAGCTCATACGTACCATATCCCTTACCTCTTGTTGATTGCTAGTATTTTCATCTACACAATATATTATAGCCTTTGTTTCCCCTATTTTTTTCTATACCCCTTACCACTCCCTTTCATTGATCACTAGCATTTCAATCTACTCAATTTATTTTAACATTTGTTCCCCCTATTATTTATTTATTTTAATCCATATGCTTTACTCATCTGTCCATACCATAGATAAAAGGCTCTTCAGACACAAGGTTTTCTCAATCACACAGTCACATTGCAAAAGCTATATATTATACAATCATCTTCAAGAAACATGGCTACTGGAACACAGCTCTACATTTTCAGATACTTCCTCCAGCCTCTCCAATATGCCTTAACCAAAAAGGTGATATCTATATAATGCATAAGAATAACCTCCAGGATAACCTCTCCACTCTGTTTGAAATCTCTCAGCCACTGACACTTTGTCTCATTTCTCTTTTCCCCCCTTTGATCAAGAAGGTTTTCTCAATCCCTTGAGGCTGAGTTCCAGCTCATTCTAGGATTTCTGTCCCACATTGTCAGGAAGGTTTACACCCCTGTGAGTCATGTCCCACATAGAGAGGAGGAAGGCAGTGAGTTTGCTTGTTGTGTTAGCTGGGAGAGAGAGAGAGGCCACATCTGAGCAACAAAAGAGGTTCTTTTGGGGTGACTCTTAGGCCTAATTTTATGTAGGCTTAGCCTATCCTTTGTGGGGATAAGTTTCATATGAACAAACTCCAAGGTTCAGGGCTCGGTCTATTGCATTGATTGTCCCCACTGCTTGTGAGAATATCAGGAACTCTCCATATGGGGAAGTTGAATTTCCCCCTCTCTCACCATTCCCCCAAGGATAGTTTGCAAATACTTTTTTATTCACTGTTCAAATCACTCTGGGATTTATCAGGGCATCACTATGGACAAACCTACAAAATCTCATGCCCTACTCAAGGTTCCATGTACTTATGGTGTTCAATTAAACTGTCCACATAAGTTATATTAGGAAATGCACTAGTCAAAATATAAATTTTGTACTAAATAAACATTTTTTACTTTAGTCTCACATGTAAGTTAAAGTTTTAAAATATGAATTTCCATCTATTTTCAACACACTGTAATATTGACATTCCTTTGTTCTTCCTCATGCAAAAACATTTTTTAATTTGTACATTTAGTCACTATCATTGTATACTCTAGGCATTCCTAGATTATACCATCTCAGTCTTTATCATCTATCTTTCCTTCTGATTTCATTTATACCCCCAGCCCTCCTCACTCTATCATTCTCACATTCATCTTCATTCAGTGTACTAACATTATTGTATTATAGTTACATAGTATTGTGCTATCCATTTCTGAATTTTCACAATCAGTCCTGTTGCACAATCTTTATCCCTTCAGCTCCAGTTACCCAATATCTACCCTATTTCTGCCTCCTGATAGTCTCTGTTCTTAACTGAAATTCTTGAAGTTCATTCATTAATGTTCACATCAGTGAGACCATGCAATATTTGTCCTTTTGTTTCTGGCTAATCATCCCCCTAATTTTTGAAGGACAATTTTGCTGGATACAGAATTCTTGGTTAGCATTTTTTCTCTTTTAGAATCTTAAATTTATCATACCACTTCCTTTTCACCTCCATGGTTTCTGCTGAGAAATCCACATGTAGTCTTATTGAGCTTCTCTTGTATGTGATGGATTGCTTTTCTTTTGCTGCTTTCAAATTCTTTCTCTTTAACATTTGACAATCATGATTATAAGTGTCTTGGAGTTTGTCTATTTGGATCTATTCTGTTTGGGATATGCTACACTTCTTTGATCTGTAATTTTTTTTGTCTTTCATAAGAGATGGGAAATTTTCAGTGATTATTTCTTCCATTAGTCTTTCTCCTTCTTTTCCTTTCTCTTCTTCTTATGGGACATCCATAATATGTATATTCATGAGCTTCATGTTGTCATTCAATTCCTGAGACGCTACTCATATTTTTCCATTATTTTCCCTATATTTTCTTTTGTGTTTTGAATTTCAGATGTCCAGTCCTCTAGTTCACTACTCCTTCTTTTGCCTTTTCAAATTGGTTGTTGTAGGTTTCCATTGTTTTTTACATCTCTTCTATTGTACCTTTCATTCCCATGAATTCTGTGATTTGTTTTTTCAAACTTCAGAGTTCTTTTTGTTTGCCTAATGCCTTCTTTATATCCTTCCTCAACTCATCAATTTTATTTTTGATATATTTTCCATTATCTGTTCTAACATCCTGAATTAATTGTCTCAACTCATGTATCTCATTTGAAGTATTGGTTTGTTCCTTTGACTGGGCTATATCTTCGATTTTTCTATTATAACCCATTATTTTTTTGGTTGGCATTTAGGCATTTGATTTCTTTAATTAGTTTATTCTGTTTTAACTCTTTTACCTAGAATTTTCTTACTGGATTTCTTTGTTCTCTATCTGTTCTTTGACATTCAGTTCAACTTATTCTAGACCTCTAGCATAGGTTCTGTTTAACTGATCAGAAATTTTCAGTTCCTAATTTCCCGTTTCTTGCCCTACCTATGTGGAGCCAGTTTTTTTGTTTGTTTTGGTTTTTGCAGAGGGTCTCCTCAAATATTATAGACCCCCGTCAGAACTTTTTCAGACCAGACAGGCCCACATCTCAGGAGAAGAGAGTATCCAGCATCAGTTTTCCCTGTGGGTGAAGCCCAGCAGGTTTTCAGACCTTCCTATGAAGCCTCTAGACTCTGTGCTTTTCGTATCTTGCCCAGAATGCAGTGCTTGTGTGCTTGAAGCTTCCCAACAGCTTAAAGTGATGTGGTGCCTTTAATTTCAGCAGACTCTCCCTACTGGGGTGTGGTTATGATAAGGGTGAGGTTGAAGGATGGCTTTAATTGCTTCAGTTTTCCAGTCTCTGTGGCCTTAATTCCTTGAAGGAGAGATTCCACTTGAGCTGGGCCCCACCTTTCTCTTGAGGATGATACACCTTGTAGGGTATTAACTCCTTTCACCTGACTAGTTACTTTGTCTCTCAGACAAGTTTAATTTGGCCCTTGGCTGGGGCTGTGCTGGAGCCTGAGAGTGCATCCAGGTTTATCTAATGAGCTGTTGAGGGGTCCTACCAAAAAAAAGGTAAAAGAAGAAATGGCTTTTCAGAGCTGAAAATTTGTTAATTAATTCTGCAATTGGAGCTTAGTTGAGTTAAGCCCTTGCTGTTAGGAAAGACTGTTTCCTTTCCCCTCAGGGAACCAGCCTGGCATGTTTATGGGGGAGGGGCGCCAGCCAATGCAGGTTTGGGTACTTATAGTTCTCTGTGGGGTCTCAGTCATTCCACCTGGTCCAGGCTGGTGTATGCTGTGTGTCTGGTCACTGGTGTGCCCCTAGAAAGTTCTGTACCTTTCCTGACTATTTACTAGCTGCTTTGGAGGGCAAACTAAATTCCATACCTCACTATGCCATTGTCTTGCCTCAGTTCCCTTATTTTTTAAGGATAGTTTTGCTGGATGTATAATTCTTGCATTACAGAGATTTGTTTGCTTTATTTTCTTTTTCTTTAAGCATTTTGTTTATATCATGCCACGGCCTTCTGGCCTCCATGGTTTCTGATGAAACATTAGCCATTAATTATATTGATCTTCTCTTGTACCTGATGAGTTATTTTTCTCCTGCTGCTTTCAAGTGTTTCTCCTTGTCTTTGATTTTCCACAGTTTGACTATGATTTGTCTAGGTATAACTCTCTACACTTAAACTACTTAGAATTTGTTGTACTTCTTGGATGTGTAAATTAATATTTTTCATCAAATTTTGGAATTTTTCAGCCATAGTTCTTCAAAAATATTTCTTCCCTTGTCTCTCTCCTCTCCTTTTGGGACTTCCATGTTGGTAGCCTTGACATTCCACAGGTCTCTGAGGTTATTTTCATGTATCTTTGTTCTCTTTGTTCCTCAGATTGGATAATTTTTATTGATGTCTTTTCAGTTTCACTGGCTCTTTCTTCTGCCATCTCAAGTCTGCTACTACCCCCTCTAGTAAATTTTTATTTCAGTTGTACTTTTCAACTCTCAAATTTCTATTTGGTCTTTATTTTAATATAATTTACATCTCCTTCTTGATAATCTCTGTTAATTTATTGTTGCCATACTTTTCTTTAATTCTTTAAATGTGGCTTTGCTTAGTTCTCTGAACATATTGATAATAGCTACTTTGAAGTATTTGCTCAATAACATGAAATATACAGAGATAGTGTCTATTGACTTTGTTTCCTATGCATACATCACTTCTTCCTATTTCTTCATGTCCTATAATTTTTCTTGTAAACTAGGAATTTTGGTAATATATTGTAAAAAGTCTGGATTCTGATTTTTAACTTAGAGATTGTTGCATTAATGAGGTAGGGGTGCTACCCTGTACTTTGTTTCATTGTTTAATAATTTTTCCAAAGCTAATTCTGTGAAACCTGTTTCTCTTTAAGTATGTACCCATCATTTAGCTGCTCAGTTTGTATAAATAGATTATAAAATTGCATAGATAGCAACATAGATACACACATTTTCTTGTTTTAATTGTTAGGTCTGGTTTCCTAAGGGTTACCTTGAGCCAGCAAGTCTGTCCTCTGTTAATGAATTGTGTAGGTGGTAAGGAACACATTCAAAGCTCAGGACATTTTAATTTCAACCCTAATCTCTACTTTAGCTTGATTTTTCAAAGTTCTTGAGTGCATTTGTATAGCCTTAAGTTTGGTCAGAAGTGTGTGAAGAGTTTGGATCTTCTCACATCTCTGCTGTATATGTATGAACCATTTATAAATGCCAATTGTCAGTGTTATAGGTTGATTCATGTCCCCACAAAGACATGTACATATCCTATTCCAGTCCTGTGGATGTGAACTCTTTGTAAAATGGATCTTTGATGAGCTTATATAGATGATACCAAACTGAATCTGGGCAAGCCTTGATCCAGTTTGACTGGAATACTTATAAGCAGAGGAAATTTGTACTCATAGTTGGTAAGAGAGAGGAGGAGATGGAAGGAGACAATGACTGTATGGTGGAAGCAGAAATTGAGTAATGGATTGCTGGCAAGCCACAAACAGAATACCACAGACTGGAGGAAGCATGGCCAGCTGACACCTTGATTTTGGATTGTACCCTCCAAAAATATGAGACAATAAATTCCTGTTATTTAAACCAGTCTGAGATATTTATTACAGCAACCCTGGCATCTAAAACAGTCAGTCTGGCCGACGGTGCTGTTAAGATCTTTTATATCCGTAGTATTTTTCGTCTAATTCTATTAATTTCTAAGAGAAAGATATTAAAATGATTGTAAAATTTTTTGGTTCTCCCCTAATTTCCTTCATGTATTTTGAAGCTTCATTATTAAGTTTTATTTAATAATTTAATATTATTTAATATTTTTAAACTATTATTGGAATTTTTATGTTTTCCATTATGTTTGGTAAAACTTACCTTCAAGTTTAATTTGTCTACTATTATTATAGGCATACCAGCTTTCCTGTACTTACTGAGTGCAAAATATCTTTCATTCATTCCTTTATTTTCAACTGTGTCTTTGTATTTAATATGCCTCTTTTATAGACAGCATATAGTTGTGTCTAGTTTTTTAACCCCATCTGGCAATATGTGTTTTTTAGTTGGTAGGTATAGTCCATTTACATTTATTGTAATTGTTGAACTTTCTTGATGTACCACCTATTTTTTTTGTCATTTCTTCTTTTGGTTTAATCATATAGTTTTAGTATGCAATTTTATTTTCTCCATTGGCTTCCAAACTTTTTCTCTTTTTATTATTTTTGAATGGTTGCTCTAGGTTTACAGTATGCATCCTTAACTTATCACAGTCTTCTTAGAGTTAACATTTTGCCTTTTCAATCAAAATGTAAAAGCCTTTCAACAGCAAGTAGGAAGACTTTTTAGCTTTAACATGATTTATTGCCGTACTTTCTATGCACATTACAGTTACCATATTTTGTCAAAGACACCATTAATTTTAAGAGGCATGATTATTTCATTAATCATTAATAAAATGAAAAAAGTGGCTAATTAAATTATGACACAGTGCTATAATAACAGTTCTCTACATCACATGCATTAGTCATGGAAGACTCTTATTTGAAATTTCTTTCATCTATCCTGAGGGATTTGACAGCGTCTTCTGCCTTTAGTACTTTGCTTGGCTTACAGGCCAAGTAATCCTTAAGTATGTATCTCAGTAAAAAATGTTAACATACTATCAGCTACTTAAAGATATCTTCTTTTCCTGGGTCCCCTGAGGCACTTTTTTGTTGCTTTGCAAGAAATTATGGAATTGTAGTCTTTCTTCCAAAGTCAGATATGAGTTTCACTAATACTAAATGTATCCCATGTTCATACTTTTTTGTACTCAGTGACTTTTTCTGTCAAGATTAAGCAATTTATAATCTTTTTAAAGGTAGTTAAACAGCAGTTAAACTCGATACTTGCAGTATCAGTGATATCCACGCTTTGCTTGATGTGATGAGCATCTGTGGCCAAGTTCACATATGTGCTGTCAGTGACAAGTTTGTCATCACGGCTTGTGATGAGCAAGAAGTAGCAACTACTCTAGATTTACTGGTAAGGCATTTGCGTGTCAGAGGATGGGAGATAAATCCAACAAAAATACAGGGGACTTACACTTCAGTGAAATTTCTAGGTGTCCAGTGGTGTGGGGCATGTCGAGATATCCCTTCTAAGGTGAAGGATAAGTTGCTGCATCTGCCCCCTCCTACGACCAAAAAAGAGGCACAATGCCTAATTGGTTTTTTGGATTTTGGCAACAACATATTCCTCATTTGGGTATGCTACTCCAGCCCATTTATCGAGTGACCAAAAAAAACTGCTAATTTTGAGTGGGGACCTGAACAAGAGGAGCCTCTATGACAGGTCCAGGCTGCTGTACAAGCTGCTCTGCCACTTGGGCCGTATGATCCAGCAGATCCAATGGTGCTTGAAGTGTCAGTGGCAATTAGAGATGCTGTCTGGAGCCTTTGGCAGGCCCCTACAGGAGAATCACAATGCAGACCCTTAGGATTTTGGAACAAAGCCTTACCATCTGCTGCAGATAACTACTCTCCTTTTGAGAAACAGCTTTTGGCCTGCTACTGGGCCTTAGTAGAGGCTGAACGCTTAACCATGGGCCACTAAGTTTACCATGAGACCTGAGTTGCCTATCATGAGCTGGGTGTTGTCTGACCACCAAGCCATAAAGTTGGGCATGCGCAGCAGCACTCTATTGTAAAATGGAAATGGTATATGCGAGTTAGAGCCAGAGCAGGTCCTGAAGGCACAAGTAAATTACATGAAGAAGTGGCCCAAATGCCCATGGTTTCCACTCCTGCCACATTACCTTCTCTTTCACAGAACAGAGCTATGGCCTCTTGGGGAGTTCCTTGCAGTGAATTGACTGAGGAAGAGAAAACTCGGGCCTGTTTTATAGATGGTTTAGCACGATATGCAGGTACCACCCGAAAGTGGACAGCTGCAGCATTACAACCCCTTTCTGGGGTGTCCTTGAAGGACAGTGGTGAGGGAAAATCCTCCCAGTAGGCAGAACTTCGAGCAGTGCACCTGGTTGTTCATTTTGCTTGGAAGGAAAACTGACCAGAGGTGTGTTTGTATACAGACTCATGGGCTGTTGCTAATGGTTTGGCTGGATGGTCAGGGATTTGGAAAGACCATAATTGGAAAATTGGTGACAAAGAGGTCTGGGGAAGAAGTATGTGGATAGAGCTTTCTGAGTGGGCTAAAAACATGAAGATATTTGTGTTCCATGTGAATGCACACCAGGGCTTTGGCAGAGGAAGATTTTAATAATCCAGTGGATAAGATGACCTGTTCTGAGGATACCAGTCAGCCTCCTTCCCCAGCAACTCCTGTCATTGCCCAATGGGCTCATGAACAAAGTGGTCATGGTGGTAGGGATGGAGGTTATGCATGGGCTCAGCAACACGGACTTCCACTTACCAAGGCTGACCTGGCTACAGCCCCTGCTGAATGCCCAATCTGCCAGCAGCAGAGACCCACACTCAGCCCCTAATATGACACCATTCCTTGAGGTGATCAGCCAGCTACATGGTGGCAGGTTGATTACATTAGACCACTCCCTTCATGGAAGGGGCAGCGATTTGTTCTAACTGGAATAGACACATACTCTGGATATGGGTTTGCTTTCCCTGTACACAATGCTTCTGCCAAAGCTACCATCTGTGGGCTTACAGAATGCCTTATCCATCGTCATGGTATTCCACATAGCATTGCTTCTGATCAAGGAACACACTTCACAGCAAATGAAGTGTGGGAATGGGCACATGCTCATGGAATTCTCTGGTCTTACCATGTTCCCCATTATCCAGAAGCAGCTGGATTGATAGAACAGTGGAATGGCCTTTTGAAAACTCAATTACAGTGCCAACTAGGAGGCAGTACCTTGAAAGGCTGGGGTAATATTCTCCAGGAAGCTGTATATGCTCTGAATCAGTATCTGCTATATGGTGCTGTTTCTCCCAAAGCCAGGATCCATGGGTCCAGGAACCAAGGGGTGGAAATGGGAGTGGTACCACTCACTATTACCCCTAGTGATCCACTAGGAAAATTCTTGCTTCCTGTCCCTGCGACCCTGAGCTCTGCTGGTCTACAGGTTTTAGTTCCAAAATGGGGAGTGCTTCCTCCAGGAGAAACAATGATTCCGCTGAACTGGAAGTTAAGACTGCCACCTGGTCACTTTGGGCTACTTATGCCCCTGGATCAACAAGACAAGAAGGGGATTACATTATTGTCTGGGGTAATTGACCCTATCAGGAGGAAGTAGGACTGCAACTACATAATGGAGATAAAGAAGAGTTTCTTGGAAAATAGGAGATCCCCTAGGATGTCTTTTAGTACCACCATGCCCTGTGGTTAAAATCAATGGGAAACTGCAACAACCCAATCCAGGCAGGACTACCAATGACTCTGAAACTTCAGGAATGAAGGTTTGGGTCACCCCACCAGGCAAAGAACCACAGCCAGCTGAAGTGCTTGCTGAGGGTAAAGGGAACATAGAATGGATAGTGGAAGAAGGTAATGATAAATATGAACTTCGACTGCGTGATCAGTTACAGAAACGAGGAATGTAATGCTGTTTTGTTCATGTTATACTATTTAAGTTATTCAAGTTTAAGAATGAATATTACCCAAGGATTTCCACCCTATTCTGGAGAGATTTAATGTGTTTTCATTTATATGCAGGATAGTTGAGTATTGTAAGGTGAAGGAAAAAAAAAGTGTATTTTAGAAATTAGGTGTGGTTTAAGGTGGTATGTATAGTTGCCAAGTTGACAAGGGGTGGACTGTCATGGTCAGGTTCATGTGTCAACTTGGCCAAGTGGTGATTGGGCAAGTGCTGGCTTGTCTGTTGCGATGAGGACATTTCATAGAATTAAATCATGAGCATGTCAGCTGCATCCACAGCTGATTCCATTTGTAATCAGCCAAAGGGGCATGCCTTCTGCAATGAGTGATGCTTAAGCTAATCACTGAAAGCCTTATAAGGAGGATTCAGAAGAGACAGACTCTTCCTGTTTCGGCTGGTGAGCCTCACCTGTGGAGTTCGTCCAGACCCTCTATCGGAATCTTCGGCTTCACAGCCTACTCTGTGGGTTTTGGATTCTGCATTCCCGTGGTCACATGAGGCACTTTTATAAATTTTATATCTGCGAGTATTCCCTGTTGATTTTGTTTCTCTAGAGAACCCTAACTAAAACACTGTCAAAAGATGAGGACAAGACAGGGCAAAATTGACTCACTTAATTTAGGTATTTGCCCTCATTGCGTTTGGTTTCTTGCTCAACATCCTTAATAATAGCAGCAAAATAAGACAGAATATAAAAATAAGTATAACATAGAGTGATATATATATACATGTTTAATAGCAAACCATAGTTTTAAATGGAGAAGGTACAGAACTTGCTGCTAGGCTTTTCTGGGCTCTAGGTCTATTTGTGGCCAGGAGCTTTATTATCAGTTTGCTTGACAGATTTCTAGTTCTACATTCCTATTGTTTTCCTTCTTTTTGAACATTTGTCTCTTCAGAGGCCAAAATAAATAGAAATAGAACAAAGTATTTGATTGAAAATCCCTCTTACCAAATGGAAGGGTTGAGTTATAGACAATAAAAAAGAGTCACGTAACAATAAGACTACACCGGCAGAAAAGAAAGTAACAGTAATTTGCTTTTCATTTTTATAACTCCATAATGGATTCTCTAGAAATAATATGTAGAGACAGTTTATTATAAATTAATGCATTTGCTTATTCTCAAATTTGTTTTAAAGTTACCTTGAAAGCCAGACTAGATTGCAGGAAATAATAAAAAGTACTCCAAAGTAGAAGCATCTCTTTTTATCCATATTATCTTGAAAATAATGTTTTACATTGTATTTCTTTCCAGTAGCATGTTTATAAAATTACTTAAAACTGTTATTCATTTATTCACTGAAAAAAATTGTTGCTATAGAACAAAGTTTCATTTGAAAAATGCTCTGCTTTACATTCAGATTATTATTACCTGTAGCTAAATTTAAACCTGCACGGGAGGATATAATCAAATGAAAGGATGCCTTCAAAAAGTTTAAGCCCAAACCAAAAAAAACAAAAACAGGAAAAAGAAGATGTCCCTAAATTATGGCAGAGATCTTTTCTCTTGGAAGGATCCCTTGGAGAAAAATAAGAATGAAGAAAGGAGCCTTTCTCATTTAAGAATTCATGGGGAGATTTAGAGTAGTCACCTGCGAGCAGTGAAGAGGAACACATTTGGCTATGAAAGAGGAAAAGTAGTTGCTAACTGGCTGCATAGCCAGGGGAAACTCAACATTAATAATAAATACACTGACCTCCTTCTCCTTTCTCTGTCCGGTGTCTTGCTGTGGCTCCCCAGTGTGTGCACATCATAGGAAGCCAGAGACTAGAAGGCCCATTGACGTGGTCCTTGCCAATCAGCCTCCTGGAGGGCTAGAGAGCTGGGAGAGAAAGTCCAGCATGGGTCTGGAGGGGCAAATCAAAGAAAAGTAACCCAGGTACTCTTGTAGAATGCTGCTCTTCCAGAACTTATAGTCCCATAGAGAGATATGGTTAAAAACAGCCACAATAAAATTCAGTATGAATACCAAGGAGAAAAGCGTCAATAGCAGAGCTCTGATCCAAACTTGAACTTTAAATTAGATTAACTACCTCTCCCAGATAAACTCTCCCATGATTGTCCTCTTGGGGCAGTCTGTGGTCCCTCTCTCTTTTGTTTAATACACTTTTTTTTTCATTACTGAAGAAGTGGTAGGTCCCTTCTCTTTTGAATCGCAAAAATATTCCTGGGGCCAGATGAGGAACTTAATAGAATTCTATATTTTTCAAAAACCTGCTGTGTGTTAGAGATTTTACTGAAAGTTGATAATATAAAAACTCAATTTCTGCCATCAAAGGCATGATAGGCTAAAAGGAGAGAAAGGTACCCTTAGTCAATGAATGGTAGATCAATTAAGACAGATGAGAAGAAGGACTGGGAAACATCCCTCTTTGAAGCATTAAATCTATATGTATTGACTCAGTCTTCCTTTCACCAACCCAATGGACTTCACTGCACTAACCTCCTCATGTTTATGCATGGGAAAACAGACTGAAGCACAGAAAGGTTAGCTAACGTACCTACGGTCACATAGTCAGTAAGAGGTAGGAACTTGACCTGGGTTGTCAGACTTGAGCCCCTCCCCTCCATTCTTAACCATAACAGTACCTCCCACCTACATCCTAATTCTGAAATGTAACACACAAAGAGTTAGAGTAGTTGGAGAAAACATTTTTAATTATGTTAATAACTATCATTTAGTGAGGAGCTGCTGTGTGCCAGCGTCACGTTAACCACTTAAGAGAACCCCTCTTTTAGCCTACCAAGTCCCTTCTAGTGTTAAATAATCCCATAACGTTTATTTAATCTTACCAAACCACCCATATTGTAAAGAGGTTGAAAGCAAGGAGTCATGGTTCTCTCAAGTCTCACATCACAGCTTTATAAATATTTTGCGCTGGATTCCTTGCGTCCATCTTATATGATGGTATATGAAAGTCATCACTGTTTAAAAATAGAAGCAATGTTAGCAAATAAAATGAATAACTATTTGCAAAAAATAGCAGGATCAATCTAAAGAACTTCGGTTCCTCATGTATATTCCTACTCTGTTGTCTAACATTTTCAGCATCATGGTTCTCAAGAAAATATTTTGTTAATATTTTCATTAAGAAGTCTTCACACATATACAGTCCATCATAGTATACAATCAGTGGCTCACAATATCATCATATAGTTATGTATTCATCACTGTGATCATTTTTAGAACATTTGCATCACTCCAGAAAGAAATAAAAAGAAAAAAGAAAAAACTCAAACATCCCAAACCCCTTGCCCTTCCTTCTCACTTACCACTAGTATTTCAATCTACCCAATTTTCTTACAACATATCCCCCATATTCTTTTTCTTTTTCGTTTTCCTTATTTATTTATTTATTTATTTTTTGCTCTTCTGTCTATACCCTGGATAAATGGAGCATCAGACACAAGATTTTCACAATCACACAATCACATTGTAAAAGCTGTACAGTTATACAATCATCTTCAAGAATCAAGGCTACTGGAACACATTTCAGTGGTTTCAGGTATATCCGTATAGCCACTCCAATGCACCATAAACTAAAAAAGAATAGCTATATAATGCATAAGAGTAACCTCCAGGATAACCTCTTGACTCTGAAATCTCCCAGCCACTGAAGCTTTATCTAGTCTCATTCCTCTCTTCCCCCTTTTGGTCAAGAAAGCTTTCTCAATCCCATGATTCTGGGTCCCAGCTCATCCTGGGAATTCTATCCCACATTGCCAGGGAGATTTACACCCCTGGGAGTCATGTCTTATGTAGGGGTGGGGAAGGTAGTGAGTTCATGCTGAGTTGGCTTAGAGAAAGAGGTCACATCTGAGCAACAAAAGAGGTTATCCGGGAGTGAATCTTAGGCATATTTATAAGTAGACTTAGCTTTTCCTTTGAAGGAATAAGTTTCATAGGAGTGAGCCCAAGATGGAGGGCTCAGTCAATTGAATTGTTTGCCCCCACTGCTTACGAGCATACCAGGAATTCCCCAAATGGGAAAGTTTCATATTTCCTCCTTTCTCCCTGGTTCCCCAAGGGACTTTGCAAAACCTTTTTTATTTTCTGCTCAACTTACTCTGGGATTTATCAGGGCATCACATTAACCAGTACAAACCATCAAGATCTCACTCCCTATCCAAGATTCCTTGTAATTATGCTGTACAAATCAACTGACCATACAAGTTTAATCAGATACTGTGCTACCAAAAATATAAATTTTCCACAAAATAAACAGCTCTTCCTTTGGTCTCACACACAGGTTGAAGTTTTAAAATATGGACCATATTGTCATTTATCCTGTGTTCTAATTTACCGTAGTCCTGTCCATATCAGCTCCATTCATATCACTAGTCAAAGTCTGATCACTTTTTCAACTTTTAAATAGTTCCTGTATGGGGTATTGCTGACTTTCATAGCTTTAGAGCTCTAACTGAGTCTCAGTTGTCATGTAAATACCTGAAGTTTCAGGAAATAACCATGTTATACACAAATAGCTCAGTATCTCAGAATTCAGAAATAATAGCTACAACTTCAGAATAAATATGACTGCTGTAAGAGCTTGCAATCTAGGACCCTTTACAGTAGACTCCAGCCTGATAACCCATGCTCTCAACTTCTGTCCTTTTTGAGTTTGTACATTATAGTTAGTCCACATGAGTGATGCATGGTCATTGTCTTTTTGTTTCTGACAATTCATTCAACATACTGTCCTCAAGGTTCATTCACCTAGTTGCCTGCCTCACAACTTCATTCCTTCTTACAGCTGCTTAGTAGTCCGTTGTATGTAAACACCTCAGTTCCCCCTTCCAGTCCTCAGTTGTTGTACCCATAGGACACCTCCATCCGTTGTGACCATGAACACTGCCACCCTAACACCAGTGTGCAAATGTCCATTCCTGCCCCCACTTTCAGTTCCTGCAGGTATATACCTAGTAATGGGGTTTCAGGATCATATGGCAACCCCACCCCTAGCCTCCTGTGGAACCACCGCACTGCCCTCTGAAGCTGCGCCTCTCAGCTTCCCTACCAACAGTGAATAAATACAGCTGTTTCTCCACGTTATCACTAGCACTTGTGTCTCTTGTTCATTCCTAAAGAGTTTTATTCACATATCATACAATCCAACCTAAGTGGTTAGACATACCTTTGCCAGTGTACTCTATATGAAGATGTTTCCTTTTTTTTCTGCAAAGAATCCATACCCCTTCACAATATTCCCCACTTGTTGACAATTAGTTTCCCATAATATCTTTGTTGCATTCAGTGAAAACATATTTACAGTGTTACTGTTGACTATAGACCCTAGTTTGCATTGATTGTATTTTTTCATGAAAATATTTTTATTTTGAACTAATGTAGGAATGTAAAAAAACATAAATAATTTGAAAATTATTTCACTCAGACAATAACACTATCACATCTAAATCAGGGTAGTCTAACTTACCTTCACAAATTTGCTTTGTGAAGTCCTCACAACATTTATGATTCCATAAAGAGAAAGAGCTATCTTTTCCATACTTAGACTGCCTTTAGAATGTCTCTTCACTACAGTAAATATAATTCTGCTTATCTCAGGCAATGTTTTAGAGCAGTTCTGCACAGGTCTTTAATATACAGTAATGTAAGTTTATAGTTTCTCAAATAAAATCACCAGCATATTGCTTGTAAGGTCCACAATTCTTTCAATGGTAGGCTGTTAAAAAATGAAAACAAAAACAAAAAAAAATCAAAACACTCAAGAATTTAAGCACTGGATGCCAATCTACTGCTCAGATTGAAATAAAATTATTGCTTCTGAAACTGAGTACATTGTGACTGTATTCTTATTTCTGAGGTGGAAAGAAAAGGGCAGCATAATAGTGATTTATCTCCCTAAAGCCTGCTTTAGTTCCTGGCCTTGAAGCAATTTAGGTGCTTAGGAAAGCATATTAAGACTTTTGTCTACTCAGATACCTTTTCTTGCACAATAACTGCAATTAGTGGCTATACAAATAGTAAATATTCTCCCAGTTAAAAATCAGTAATTCTTTAAGTCAGACCCATTGACCTTCCAGTCAATCTGGGAATCCTCGTACACAATATAAGTTGTAAAATTTTCAAATACAGTTCCATCATTCCTATTCACTATACATTGCATTTATATTTGGTTCCACCTATTAACCTGGGCACATTTTCAGACATTAACTTCTCCTCCCCTTATGTAGCACTTATTGAATATTGTGGATAAAGTTGTACCATGAGTATTCTTGGAGAAGTTACTTAAACTCTCAATGCTTCCATTTCCATATTGGTGAGATTTGTACCTCCCTTTTAAGATTGTTGGGAGAAATAAATTTAATGATATATATGAATAGTGTAATTACAATAGATGATATTTATTAAACACTTACCTGGGTGCATATATGATTGTTACATGATTACTAAATTATTTACAGATGTTCAAGAAGGTGCTATAATTATCCCTCTTATATAGATGAAGAAAATGCAGCCTCAAGGAGGTTTAGTAACTTCTCCAAGGTCATACAGCTGGTGCGTGGTTAAGCCAGGACTCGAATCCTGATCTCCCTGACTCCAAAGCTCTTAGTCACTAGCTATGCTGCCTTGCAATCATTAAAATATTGTGTCTACTGAATTTGCCTCAAATCCAGCCTTCTGCAATCAATGAAAAGAGTTCCCCTACCAAAATGGATAAATGATCAGAATTCATATTGGTAATATTTTAATACACAATAATCTATTTTATGTAGGACTTCAGGTAAAATTTTCTATGAAGAACAACCAAACTAACAAATAATTTCTTAAAGATAGAACATACGTTCTCTTTAATTTTTTTTTTTTTTTTTTGGTGGATGTGTGTGGGATTCAGTGTGCTTGTATATGTCATCTAAGAGTTCTCAATGACGTTGGAAGATTTTATTTCTATCTGGTAGTAATTGTAGTTTTCAATGATTTAATAAATTACAAATGCATAGTTATATTATTACTACAATTTATTGAAATCTCAAGCTTCCTGAAAATGGTATTGTATCTTTCTAAAAACCTTGTGTATTAGCAGAGTGATTTGGAACAAAACTGGATAAGACTCAATAATGTATAAGCCTTATGATTTGTGTATTTTTAAGAGTTGAAATGTAGATTTTGTTAACATAAACCATATGGCAATTAACATGTAGTCGTGGGAATTTTCACACTGAAAAACTGTGGGTAGTTGAACCAAAATTTTCTTGCTGTCTCCATAGTATCTAAGGAGTATAACATTTTTTTGAAAAAAAAATCATCTCTGGGAGTGCATTTAGGGCCTTTCTATGGGGTGAGGTGATGTGTTCTTGAGTGGGGTGTGAAGATCAAGATTCTGGGGAATATCCCCTGAGCTCTTTGGGCTTCAGTTTTCTCATTATTTAAACTATGGGGTTGTCCCTTGATCATATATGATATACATTCCATGAAATTGAAAGAACACTGCCAATTTCTTAATTTAGATTTCTTTTTTGAAATTTTTGACAGTATCCTCTGGAAGGTCACTAAAATTGAGCCCATCCAGTCCAAAAGCCCAGAGTGCTCCCCCATTCTCCCAGCCCATCTTGAAGAACTCTCATCTCCTTGACCCCGCAAGACTCCCTCCAGATTCCCTCTCAGGGCTCCAGCCCTCCAGTTTCTTCTTCAGCCTAGTATATCCCCACAAATCTGAAGGCCTTCCTCCACAGCCCATCTGCAGGAAGCATCCTTTTCAGCATGAATCACCTAAAAGGGAAAAATGAAGGGAGGCATTACTCCATTTGGAAAAATAGAATGTAGAGCCCAGCCACACACTTCCGTCTGTCCAACACTAACACGTGTCTGTTGCCTACTGATGCTGTGATACTTGTGTTTGTGCTCCAGACAAAGGCTGCACATTTGAGTCTTTTCAGCTGCACACTTTCCTTGTGTCCCTTCAATGGCAGGAGCCCTGTGGCAGGGGCATCAGAGAAGGTTGAGGACAGAAATGCTGGTGAGAATCCCTGGGGCACTTGGCCTATTTGCCTTTGGGGATGACACCTCAACATTCATTCCACTGAGGAAGGCTCCCAACCCCATAGGTGTTTGCCCCCATGTCTAAGGGAGGGTAGGACCGATGTTAAACAGTCCTGGAAACGTGAGGGATCTTGAATACTATCTAATGTAGCAATCCTTCCTCCTCCCCCATTCCACAGCCCCCATTCTCAGTGTTCTAGTTTGCTGACTGCCAGAAACTGCTTTTAAAAAGGGGAATTTAATAAGTTACAGTTCAAAGGCTGAGAAAACGCCCCAATTAAAACAAGTCTACAGAAATGTCCAATCTAAGCATCCAGTGAGAGATACCTTCAGGAAGGCCGATGAAGTTCAGGGTTTCTCTCTCAAGTGGAAGGGCGCATGGTGAACACAGTCAGAGTTTCTCTCTTATCTGGAAAGGTACGTGGTGAACACGGTCAGGGTTCCTCTCTCATCTGGAAGGGCACATAGCGAATATGGCATCATCTACTAGCTTCCACTCCTGGCTTCCTGTTTCATGAAGCTCCCGGGGAGGCATTTTCCTTCTTCATCTCTAAGGGTCGCTGGCTGGTGGACTCTGCTTCTCGTGGCTATGTCGTTCTGCTCTGCTCTCTCTGAATCTCCTTCATTCTCCGAATGTTTCCTCTTTTATAAGACTCCAGAAACTAATCAAGACCCACCCAAATTGGTAGAGACATGTCTTTACCTAATCCAGTTTAACAACAACTCTTGATTAAATCACATCTCCAGGGAGATGATCTAATTACAGTTTCAAACATACAATGCTAATAGGGATTAGAAGAAATGGCTGCCTTTACAAAATGGGATTATGATCAAAACATGGCTTTTCTAGGGTAAATACATCATTTCACACCAACACACACAGTTATTTTACCAGTGAGGAACAGAAGCCTCTGCAGGCCACAGTAATTATTGTCAGCATTTGAATTTAATTCCTATGACTCCCACTCCAGTGAACTTCCCAGCACACTTTTTATCTTTTAAGGAAATAGACTATTTTTAAAGAAATTGTTTGCAATATATGTTGCCTGTAATTCAATAACATTGAATTTTTCTTTCCATAGATCTAGAATTGTCAGGAACAGAAAACACTAGGGTTGCCAAAACCTATTTGTAAATAAGTATTCTAAAAGTTTCTCTTGCATCTATAAGTATGATTTCATTGGCTAATCTCCTTCCAGTAACACACAATATAATAGTATGTTTTCAGATAGAAAAGAAAATAAGGTAATCCAGATTTATAGTTTATAAGTACCCAGGAATCAAATGAAAAAATTATCAGGAATTGCTTTTACAAATTAATTTTTATTACATTAACTGTTTCCTGTCCACATGATGGGTGCTATTTCCTAACATTTAATTACATTTCTTTAGGAATGCATATATGCTTTGGTTTCTTTGGGACTGATTTATAGTTTCTAAATTATCTTTGCTAATGATACATGTTCATTTGGGATTCTAACATGTGTCTGTGTATTTTATCTTCACATCATTTTGTTGAAAGTTTTCTGCAGATTACAGCAATTATTTTTTCCAACAAAAATTGTTTATGCAGAAAATTCTGTCTTCTGTGATGCTCAGAATATAGGGCCTTCTATTTAATAATGTGTGTCATTGTTTATGCCATTCAAATAATAGCAATTCCTTTAAAAAATTACTTAAGTGTCGGACCTATACTGAAAAGAATTTCACTCTGCTTCTTTGAAGCCTGGTAAGATGCATATGAGGATTTTAAAGCAGCTCAGTTTTAAATTTTCACCTCGGTTGGCCTTAGGCTGTTGTGTGTAGGGAAGTGATTTAAAGGTATTGGCAATGGAAATCTAAAGAGAACACTCTCCTATATTTAGCTGACTGAACAAATAGGATATAGCATCATAGAGTATCATTTAAAAATGAATAATGATTATTTTCAATAAACTTTCATTGCCATATGTAAAAAAAATTACTTCCTACTATGATGGGGTAAGTTAATCATTATTATGTAGTATTGGGTTTTATCTATGATCAGCTTTAGCAGCGCCTCTTTACTTAGCACTTTGTGAACGACAGAAATGATGAGGAAATTCTCAAGACATCTAGTGTTGAAATATCATCCACCTTACACTTGGTCTTATTGGATCAGGTTCCCCTAATGACTGAATTGGCTTAGAGAAGAAGTACCCTAACTCTTTCTTACCATGCTAGATTACTTTGAATGGCCATCTTGCAGTCCTGAAACAAGAAAGTAACTTCATGAGACACTAACTTAGAGATTCAAAAGACAGAAACCTAACTCACACTGAAAGTATACATGGAGTAGTATAGAGTAAAAGTGCTGTCAATTAGATTCAGTGATGGGGCAATAGAAAAGACAGGGCCCAAGAAATATAGCCTGGTTACTACTAAACCAAAAACAGGAAAATACAAGTGTTGAAGAGGATGTGGAGAAATAGGAACATTCATACATTACTGGTAGAATTGTAAAATGGTGCACCCACTCTGGAAAAGTTTGGCAGTTGCTCAGAAAGTTAAGCATAGATTTACCATATGGCCTGGCAATCCCACTTCTAGGTATACCCAAAAAATTGAAAGCAAGGATTCCGACAGATATTTGCACACTGATGTTCTTAGTGGCATTTATTCACAATTGTTGAAAGATAGAAGCAACCCTAATGTCTACCAGCCAATGAAAGGAT
Organism: Myrmecophaga tridactyla; assembly: GCA_004026745.1. Lineage (NCBI taxonomy): Eukaryota > Metazoa > Chordata > Mammalia > Pilosa > Myrmecophagidae > Myrmecophaga > Myrmecophaga tridactyla. Next base: position 71,663 of record PVIY010002701.1, read on the forward strand.
AAATAAAATGTGGTATATGCATACAATGGAATGTTATTCGGCAGTAAAACAGAATGAAGTTCTGATGCGTACGACAACATGCATGAATCTTGAAGATATCACGTTGAGTGAAATAAGCCAGACACAAAAGGGGAAACATTGTATGATCTCACTGATATAAAATAACGAGACTAGCCAAACTCACGGAGTCAGAATCTGGAGTAGAGGTTACCAGGGATGGGTTGGAGGTAAGGAATGGGAAGTGAATGCTTGAGTTATACAAAGGTTGTATTTGGGTTGATTGTAAAATTCTGGTAATGGATGGTGGTGATGTTAGCACAGCACTGTGAATGTAATTTACAACACTGAATTATATGTGTGAATGTGGTTAAAAGGGGGAAATTTTAGGTTGAATATATGTTACTAGAATAAAAATTTTAAAAAGCATTGAACTCTACAACATAGTATGCCTTATTATGAATGATGGACTGTAGTTAATAATACAATTATACTTAATAGTACAATTGTAAATATTCTTTCATGAATTGCAAGAAATATACCCCAGTAATGCAAGGTGTTTATGATAAGATGGTGTATGAGAACTCTGTATTTTATGCATGACTTTTCTATAAACCTACAACTTTGCTAATGGGAGAAAGAGGGAAAAGAATGTAGCTGTGGATTAATTGCACCTGGGCAAGTTACTTAGCAAAGTTTGAGTTTCCTCATGTGTAATATAGAGTTCATAATGCCTACTTCACTTGACTTTTATGAGGCTTAGTGAAATAATATATGTGAAAGTACCTAGCAGCTACTGAGGTCTTAATAAATGTTAGTTGAATCTGAGCCTTTTTTGTTTGTATTCTCATAGAATTTAATTTAGTTTGATAACATTAAAAGAAAAAAATCAGTATAAAAGATACTTTATGTGAAACATTTCTAATGTGGATCCTTTATGTCAACAGGAATAAAGCCAGTCTGAGGAAAATTAATTTCACACTTTGTTCTTCTGCAAATGCTTCCAGTTCCAGGATCTCTTTAGCCAGTATCACTCAACTCAAGGTGAAAATGAATCTGGCAAAAGACAGAAACAGTTGTTAGATTCATTACAATAACCAACCTATCAAATTAAACATGTTAATTATAGTCTTTCTAATTGTCAACCTGAGTATTAATTTTTCAGAATAGCATGTGCAGAAATCTAATCAGCAAGTCATTATTTCCATGGAGATCTAGTGGTTACCTTCTGGGCAAGAATTCCAGCATCATGGAATCTCTTCTGCCTCCTGTGGCAAAGTCCATATGCATGACTGCAGGATTTATGGAAATTATTGTGATTGCCCACTTGCATTTATTACACAGCGCTGAACAGTAGAACTGAATGGGTGTTAGTTGGTTTTCATAAGACTAACTGAACAATAAAGAATAGGCAAACTTATATTGGAGGAATCATTTATTGATTTGTTAATTATTTAAATAATCATGAGCTCTAGTGGAAAAAAGTTATATGCTGAATTATTATTTTTCAGCATATAAAATCTAATTGATTTTATTGTTCTTATGTTAATTCCACATATGGTTTCATACAGTACTTTAGCTGTGCCTTATTTTTTTTTCTTAGTCCCTGAGGTTTCCAATAATCTTTCATAATGACTGTCTTAACCCAGAATTCAAGCTGGTACCTAAATTATTAGTGGATTTTTCTACAGATAATATATTCAGATGTTACTACTTCAAATAATAATCTAGCTTCTGATGCTATAAATTGGAAATTTCCATGTTACTTAGAAATTTTTTTCAGGACTCAGTAGCAGCAGTTCTTACTTATAATATGTTCATGCCACATCTTTGCACAGAGGCAGCAATTTTCAAAAATAAGCAATTCACTGAGTATTTAATAAATAAATTACACTGAAGCATTTTTACATGTCAATAATTATACTAATGAGAATTGTTTCATGAGTAAATAGGACACTTCACCCATTTCACCCATTATCTATATGAAGGAAAACTTTTGAGAATACATACTTTTGAGAATGAATCTATTAGAAGAGGAATTTTATTTATATAATTGCATTTCCTTTCACTTTTTCCCTCCTTTCCCCAGTAAATACACCCCAGAAAACTCCATGTAGTCTGTGGTTCATTGTCATCACTGGCACTTGCATTACAAGGAACAACTTTTTTTTCCTTTAATTTAATTATTAAATTTTTAATTATGAAAAATTTTAAACATGGAGAAAGTGCACTAACCACCCAGTTTAACAAATATTTTACTATATATGCTTCATATTATTCTTTTTATGAAATAGATCATTGCTCAGCAGTTGCAATCCTTATCACAACCCTTGCTTGCTTCCCTAGAGGGAGCAGAGCATTTGTTTGTAATATGATGTAATAATGTCTGACTTTAAAAGGTCATCACAAAAAGGTTTTCTATATATTACACATGATATTTTCTTCCAAGCAGACTGTAAATTGAATTAAGAAAATCAAAGAGAGTGCATGGGTAGTTCAGTGGTAGAATACTCGCCTACCATGCAGGAGACCCAGGTTTGTTTCCCGGACCATGCACCCAAAAAAGAAAAAAAGGTCAAAAATATGAATTTTTTAATAAGGGCTAACTTTCTACCAGGTAACTTTCTACTACACCTTCAGAGATCCAGTACATGCTTCACTGATAACTAGACACAGTGGCAAGTCAGCATTAGTAGTTAGTTCAGCAATTTAAAAATAACTAAATGTTGCCAAGCTCTTACCTTTGTATCTCTTTGATTTTCTTGCATTACTAAGATTTTGTCATAAAATTAAGTAGCCATGACAAAAATAATAATCCAGTCTAAATATTGCTATGGGTCTGAAAAAAAAAAAAGACCTTAGATGCAATATTTTGTTCATTCCAGATAAGATTATAAGGGGAAAAAATCCAGAGTGGTTCAGCTCTTGCACTGAATTGCATGCTATTGCTGATATAATGTCCATTACCTTTTTGTACATTTAATTTTAATTACATCAGTCTAGTGGGTTCTGTACAGATATTTACTTTTAGTATAATGGATTTTTAAGGGAAAATGTTCCATGAAAGCATTGAGTGTTGAATATTTTATTTAAAGCAAATGCTAAAAGTATTTTTTACAACATTCAATATTGATACTTTGGGAAAAGTAAAGTGAAAACATCCTTTAATGGATTAAAAGGAAACCTTTACAACCTTTAGCTGTGAGTAGTATTTAGAAGTTCATACTAAAAACATTAATATATTATTCATAAATGCATTAGAGTGTGAGAGTAGCTTTACTAAACTTTTTTCTGTTTTTCTCCTTTCTGTCATGTAAAACTGTATTAATGTTCTTTACATGGTGTGATATGACTAAGATAATTCACCCCTTCTCTGATGAATCCAGGATAAAGAAACAGATCCATAAATACTTAATGGTCCAGGTATTTAAATGTATTCCAAAACACTGAAATTAAGGCATCATCTGTCATATACCTGGATCATATACCTTTGGTATATGTAACAATATAAGCTCTTTACTGGAATTTATGTCATCTTTTTGAAAATATGAGAAACATTTTCTGAGTGCAACCTCAAACCTTGGACATTGAAGCACCTGTATTGAAGATCATTTGGGGTTAATCATTGAAATAGGACCACACAGTATTAGATTATGTTTTAAGTTGCTATAAAGGTCAAACTTAATGATTTACAAGTATTTCAAAGAGTGTTGTCTTCGTATATTCATTGACTTCTAGACCTCTTAGTCCCAACCTTGAGGTGCCTTCCCTTACCAGATTCATTGCCAGGCAAATTCCCAGATGCTTCAAAGACCCATGCAGGGAACTAAAGGCAGTGAGTCTTACTCTAATCACTTCCTGCCTTAGGCTTCCCTTCAAATATGTATCAAGACACTAAGGTGTCCTGATAACCTTAGATATCCAAAATGTGTTCTCTAAAATATGTATGCCTATAAAACCAGAGTGAATCTGTTTTGGAAAATGTCACCAGCTGGTCAATGTCCAGTGTCCAATTGTTTGTCAGTGGGCCAGCTTTGATAGTAATGTTACTTCTTGCTTCATTAAAATGGTTTATTTGAAGAAGTTCAGATTTGCTGTCTTGTTTTTCTCAATTTCCACATAAAATCAATCAATCTCAGTAAGTTAGACTCCCTCTTTCTTCTCCTTCCACCTTTTTGAAACCATAAAATTATTTTTTTCAACTTAAACACCAGCTGCTCTCCTGATTTCTAGTTATTTGTGTCAATACCTATTTGCCCATTAGACATTAAGCTGCCTATCTGCAGGGGTGAGATTATGTTTTTCTTATCTTCCATACCCCCTAGGACAGTGCTCTGTGTATAGAAAGGATATAATGTATATTTGATAGTAATTAAATTCAGTAGGGACATCTAACAAATCCAACCCATGTAAGTTTGACTGTTATTTACCCCTCTTTTCCCCAAAGCAATCACTGTGGGAATAGTGATTGCTTTAACTACCTATTTGATGTCTTCATGAGGACTTTTGTTTGGGACAAGAATGTCAACTTGAATATAATCTAATTTGCCAGTTGTTGATGGACCTCAGCCATGACGTGAATGTTTGCCACTTTGGCATTTCATTTGTCAAAATAGACCAGTTATTGTTTTAGTTTGTTGGCTGCTGAAAGTAGATACCATGAAATGGATTGGCTTAACAGTTTGGATTTATTAGCTTGCAGTTCTGAGGCTGAGAAAAATGTCCAAATCAAGGCATCATTAAGGAGATACTTTCTTCTCAAAGACTGGCTGCTGGTGATCCTTGGATACTTTGCCATATGGCAAGGCACATGGTGGCATCTGCTAGTCTTTCACTTCTCTTCCAGGTTTCATTGCTTTCAGCTTCTTGCTTCCTTTATTTTCTCTCTCATTGAATTTCATTCTCTTATAAAGGATTCTAATAAGAGGATTAAACCCACCATGGACCACACCTTAACTGAATAACCTCATCAAATGGTCCTAATTATAATAGGTTTACACCCAGAGTAATGGATTAAGAACATGATTTTCTGTGCTACATACAGTTTCAAACCACCACACTTACCTTTGCAGTTGTGCACAGTAAATTATTTAATTCTCTCTAAAGAATATCTCTTCTATAAAGTGATTTGTACACTTAGGGTTTTTGTAACCAGATGGTGCATTGTATTTCTGTTTGGAGGATTGTGTTGACAATATATATGGAATGCATTTATATAAAGAATAAATATTTGCTTTTACTAACAATATTAAGGATTTAAAGAGTACTTTTATTAATGTGGAATAAACTTTTGTCTATTGTTATTCCTGCCAGCTGTAGCAAGCCATGCATTATTGTTTAGTATTAGCCTGCTCCTGCCCCCCTGCCTCCACTCTGATGCACCAGGCCTGCAGAGCTGGCACCAAGGAGATGGGAGGGTAGAGCATGCCAGCAGTGGGTGTGCTACAATGTGGCACTTCTGCGCTACCCATAACTGCAAGTGGATGAGCATGCAATCTGAATGGCCTTCTTCAGGTTCCTGCAGCCTGGCCAGGTGGAAGATTGTAGGAGAGCAGACTTGGAAGATTAACACCTGATCAAGTCCCTTCCAACATGAAAAAGTTAGAATGGGCATAGCCCAAGTGCTCCTAAAGAGTGCGAGAAAGGTCAAACATGATGGTGGAGTTATACAGAGAAGGTAGGGTTTAACAAGTGAGTATGAGCACTGAATCATTATATTGATATTTCTTTTAGTCTCCATTATCTTAGAGGAGCTAGAAGTAAAAACCTAAAATGGTGGAATTGTAACCCATACCAAACTCTGAAATCTGTTCTCCAACTAACTGTTGCGAAGTATTTTGAAATCTATTGCTTTTTTGTATATTTTCTATTTTTTGCAAAAAAGAAAAAAAGTCAATTATGATGATAAATGCACAGCTATATGATGAGATTGTGAGCCATTGTACACTTTGGATAATTACATGGTATGTCAATATATAATACATATCAATAAAAAATAAATAATTAAAACAACAACAACAAAAATGCCTGATCAGCTAAATAAACATTATCGGTTTTATCCCAAACACCTTGAGACTGCCATGATCTTCAGAGGCATCTGAAAATTAAAGACTGATTAGTTATTTTATTTCTTAAAATTAATTGAAGCAGATATTTGGGAAGTCATTGGGATAGTCTTTATAGGACAGTTCTCTGAGATAACTGTATACCAACAATATTTGATCTTATCGGTTGTACTGGTTTGAAGCTATTATGTACTCCAGGAAAGCCATGTCCTTTAATCCTTATTCAGTATTGCTGAGTGAAATCTTTTTTATTGGAGATGTGACCCACCCAACTGGGGGTGGTAACTTTTTTATTGTTTCCATGGAGATGTGTCTCTACCCATCCAACGTGGGGTTGCTTACTGGAGCCCTCTAAGAGAGAACCATTTTGGAAAAAGCTCAGAGTCAACAGAGCTCACATAGCCAAAGAGACCTTTAGGGATGAAGAAGGAAAACATCCTTGGGGAGCTTCACGAAATAGGAAGATGGGAGCGAAATCGAGCAGATATCCCCATGTTCCTTTCCAGCTAGGAAAGAAAACCTGAACTCCATCAGTCTTTCTTTGGAATCAAGATATCTTTCTCTGGATGCCTTAATTTGGACATTTTCACAGCCTTGCAACTATAAACTTGTAACTTATTATATTCCCTTTTTAAAGGCTGTTCTGTTTCTGGTATATTGCATTTTGGCAGCTTACAAACTAAAATGCCAGTTATTTGAACAATCCACTTAGTGGACACACAAAATGAATAAAAGAAGTGAATGAAGATGAAATCAGGACACTGAAACAGAAAAAAAAATTGATGAAACTTCTGAACAGGAACAAAAACATAAAGAAACAACAGGAATGCTCAGAACCCAAATGCAGAAGAAGGGGGTGAAAGACAGGATGAAGATATTTTTACATGGAACCCTTGAAGAGAAGGAAAACAAAGAATACCTAAAAATCTTTATTTGAAATTTTAATTCTTATGGGAAAACAAAACATACCTCTGGATGAGGCTGATGAACGCCCCAAAAGTTTCTTTGCCCCTGTTAACTTTCAAGCACTGCTGGAGCACCAAATAAATTCTGGTGAAGATGTTCTGAGAAAGCGCTTTGAGACAACAGCAATTGTTCTGTTCCAAAACATAGCAGAAACGGATGCTAGAGATGTATGAAAGCTGCTTTTGGGAAGAAACTCTCAGGTAAGTGAGAGACGGACACGTCTTTTCCATTATCACTGATGATGTGGTGGACATAGGAGGGGAAGAACACTTGCCTGTGTTGGTGAGGTTTGTAGATGAATCTCATACCCTGAGAGAGGAATCTGTGGGCTTCCTGCCTTATGAAGCTGATGCAGAAATTTTGGCTGTGAAATTTCACACTGCAATAATTAAGAAGTAGGGATTAAACATGGAGGACTGTTGTGAACAGGCTTACATTGTGTCCAGTGGATTTTCTTCCAAAATGAAAATTGTTGCTTCTAAACCTCTAGAGACATACTCCCAAGCTGTCTACACACTCTGCTCTTTCTGTGCCTTAATGGTTAGCAAAATCAGTGCCTGTTATGGGAGTATCTGTTCCATAGGAACAATTGAGGAAATTTCCTCTTTATTTCCATCCATCACCGCAACTGCTTTTAGAACTTGACAATGTAATTTCAGTCCTTTTACAGAGCAATGAAGAAAGAGGTAATGAACTGAAGGAAATTTACCATTCTCAGTGGACAGGCAGGCATGATGCTTTTGAAATTGTAGTGGAACTCCTGCAAGCACTTGTTTTATCTTTAGATGATAGAAATAGTGACACAAATATTAGATGGAATAACTGTAATACTGGCCAAGCATTTGTGCTCTGTAGTGCAGTAACAGATTTTGATTTCATTGTTACCTTTTTTGTACTTAAGAATGTCCTATCTTTTACAAGAGCCTTTGGGGAAAATCTCCAGGGACAAACGTCTAATATTTTCTTTGCAGCTAGCGGCTTGACTGCAGTACTGCATTCACTAAATGAAGTGATAGAAAATATTGAAGTTTATCATGAATTTTGGTTTGAGGAAGCCAGAAATTTAGCAACCAAACTTGATATTCACATGAAACTTCCTGGCAAATTTTGCAGAGCTCAGCATGGTCACCTGGCATCTCAATTAATCAGTTACTATAAAGAAACTCTAAGTTGCCAACAGTGGAGCACATTATTCAGGAACTTAAAGATATATTTTCAGAACAGCACCTCAGAGCTCTTAAATAGTCGTCTCTGGTACTCTGTGTCTTAGGACAGCTCAAATTCAGTGTATTGGAAGAACATCATGCTGACATGTACAGAAGTGACTTACCCAATCCTGATACACTCTCAGCTGAGCTTCATTGTTGGAGAATCAAGTGAAAACAGAGAAGGAAAGATAGAGCTTCCATCTGCCATTTATGAAGTCCTTCATCTACCTGACATCAAGTTTGTCCCTAATGTTTATGCTTTGTTGAAGGTCTTATGTATTCTTCCTGTGATGAAGGTTGGGAATAAATACTATACAAATGGATGAAAACATCTTAGAGCAAACCTGAGGAACACTTTGACAGACCAAAGGTCAGGTAACTTGGCTTTGCTTAACATAAATTTTGATTTAATGGTGGACACATTTATCAAACTTTGTACAACTAAGTCAGAGCTTCCTACAGGTTATTTCAGAAACCATTGAAAATAACTTAAGGCTTTTATCTTACATTTGGAGGAGAAGCTGTGAAGTGCATGTAAGCTGCTTAATCACTGTCTTTGCCTATAGGTCTCCTATTGAATACATACATCATTGATAATCTACCTCTTTAAATGGTCCCTGTTTGAATACTCATGCTTTGAAGACTCATCTGTTCTTCCAGAAGATATCATTGAAAGTGCCATGTTTCATTTCTGCATGATTGCTATTAGTGGCATTCTGGAATTACTTTAATTAAGTCATTTTAGATATAACATTAATCATGTGGATCCAATGGTTGGGTTATCAGTCCAGTTATCAGTATTTTAAAGAACTAAATTTTGAGGAGGTGTGGAAGTAAGGAATACATTCTGTAAAATGTTAAAATGAGACTCACAACTGACCTTTAACTACTAGGACTTTTAAGTATGTTGTTAAACATTTGTATTGGACAGTTAAGGGAATTACCAGAAAGGGAGAGAAACTGAGCTCAATAAGTGTAGATTTTTGTCTTTATCAAATGAACCTAAAGGAACAAGTTTAAGTTTGAATGCCTTTTTCCACATACGGTTGTTGCTGTTTATATTCCTTTGTTGAGCCTACATGTTCTTGAGCTTTTTAGCAGATAAGTATTGACCCTTCCTTTTCATGGTCAAGACAGAATCAGAGGACTTTAATGCTGACAACTGATTTGTCTGTTGTTTTTTTTTTAATCAATTTCCATGACTATATCAACTGCCTCACCTTGATTCGTAAGCAAAACCTAGAAAGCTACAAAAACAGTATTTGTGGTTTATCTAGGAATAATACAAAATATTGCTGTTATTTTTGGTGAAGAAAATCAATTTTGTACAGTTTATTTCAATCTAAATAAAATGTGAATTTAGCTGGAAAAAAAAGAAAAAAAATGTTTGGACACTAGTAAACCAGAGGAGGCCTGCCACTCAGCATTCTTCTCTATTCTAATCAAATAGAGGATTTAAGGTAAGAAATCCAGGTAAGAAAAATACAAAAGAGTTTCATAAATACATAGAAATTCCATTTCAGAATGAAAATGAAGAACACCAAAAACAAGAGATCCTAAAATCAGTCAGAGAGAAGAGAGAGATTACCTACAACATGATCGTTATATTTTCAGTTGACTTCACACAACAACAATGGAAGCCAAAAACTGTGAAATATTATCTATTAGTAGGATTATAGCATTATTAAAGGATTAAAGGATTATAAATAAATGCCAGAAGACAGGTCAAGGGTTTTCCACAAATCAAAGGAAGTCATAAACCACCCCCTCCACCCCCACCCCACCCTGCAACACACACACACACACATGCACATACTCTTTAAGGAGAAGAAGACTTTCTGTATTGTCAGATGAGGTAAGGTAATTTAAGGGAACCACAGAGTTGATATGATAAGACAAATGTAAAAGCTTCCAATTTAGTTTTGGTATCATATAACCTCTAATATACCTAGGGCTTTCACACTCCAATGGAAAATTATGAATACAATGGATTGGGAATTAATGTTGTTTTCTTGAGTGTTATCTTTCGTGAGCCACTGACTGGCAGTTGAGTCTGGAATATTTAAAATGAACCCTTTGTACCAAAAAGCACAACCAAGCATGGAATTTCCTGGATTTATTTTGTCATAGAAAAGCCTGAAGAAGTATTAGGTTTCATCAATAGCATACTTTGTTGTGATATTAATTCCTAGTTCAGTGGCTACTATAGAAATTTAACAAACAGGCTAAACAAAGAATAAAGATGCTTAATAACATTATTCTTCTAAAAGTATAAAGAACTTAAAAGGTTTTAATTCTTGTCACTGCTGTTGATATGCTAATTTTAGCTATAATTTTAATTTTATTTTTATTTCTTTTATACCCATAAACTAGATATTATTACTTCATACAGTTAGTATTTATTTAGTGTTAGCTATGTACTTACCACTTTTTGTGCATTAATACATCTTGCATCTCAGATGTTGCATTTGGGGCAGTTTTCCTTCTACCTGAAATATATCTGTTAGAATTCCTTTCTAACAGAAGGTGGCAGTAAGCACAGTATTTGTACTTCTAAAAATGTTTTAGTTTACCATTTTTCTTGAAAAATAATTTTGCTCATTATTTAATTCTAGGCCAGCAGTTAATATTCTCTCAGCATAAAGATAGTATTTCACAGTTTTTGGCTTCCATTGTTATGGTGTAAAGTCAGCTGAAAATATAATTGTCATTATGTTGTAGGTAATCCATCTTTTCTCTCTGGCTAGTTTTAGGGTCTTCTTTTGTTTGTGGTGTTCTCCATTTTCATTCTGAAATGGAATTTCTATATATTTATGAAACTATTTTATATTTTTCTTAGCTGGTATTTGTTGGCTTTCCTAAATCTGGGGACTGGTACCTTTCAACGAATCCAAGGAATTTTCAGCTGTAATCTCTTAAGTATTGTGAATATTATTTCTCCAAAGATTGCAAATTTGCAAGAGGACCAGCTTGTGAGGAAGATATTGGGGAGATAGTTTTTTCTTCTACTTAACGCAAAGCCAGTTTCCTTGCTGTTGCAGATTTATTTGTTGTTCAACCTCACACTGAAGATGTAGGCCTTTGATGTTACAGCTTCTTGCCGAGTGTTCTTATTTGATTGTCCACACATGACTAAATCAATGTTAGAGGCCACCAGGCTGTAATTTAAAAAAAGCAAAAGTTGGCCTCAGGATCACTTACATTCCAGGAGTCCTGCTTTCCCTGTGTCTTTGGCCTCTGTGCATTGCTTCATATTCTTCCAGCTATGTAACATATTTAAAAAGATTGATTTTTAAATATTTTATGCCATCAGCTAGTTGTTATCACTGTGATTTTTATGCAGGTTTCTTGTCCTCCATATTATCAGAATTCCAACTGTGCCTTTTCTAATTTACTCTTTTTTTTCCTAAAATGTATTGAGATGTGGAAATACTATAGTTAGGGGATCTGAGCTAGAAACTTCAGAGTACTTTGATGAACTGTTGCTATAAAAAATTATAGAACTCTATATTTTAACTAGTGATTTGAACTACAACTTTGAAAAAATGGAGGATATTTGAGTCAATTTAAGGAATACAATACAAGATACATGATTGCTGTAGCTACTTTAATTTTATTGAAATAGTTATTTTGAAAACTTTGTCCAGTTTTTGCATTGTTTTTTGGGAAGAGGAAAGGCCAGGCTCTACCCTCTGCCATACTCTGTCATATACTTTTGTAACATCACTCTAAGATTCACACTTGTACCCATGATTATAATGCTGTCAGTATACTCATGATTACTTGAAAATGACATTGGATTTTGATTTATATTGGCTTTGTGGAGATAAAGTAATTCCTTAGTTTGATTTAGCCAATGTTTCCATAGCATCCATGTACACATTCAACAAATATCAACAAATATGAGTCCCAATTATGTGCTGAGGTCTGCTCTAATTTTTGTGATGTAAAGATGGAAGTATGAGAAGTCCCTGTCTTCCAGGAGTTCACAGCTTAATGGAGGACATAAATGCAAAATAATACATGTAATAAATTACAGTACATTCCAATAAATGACAGGAGTGAGCAGAGTCTTGTGGGGAGATTTCAAGAGGGGATGCCTGTCTCTGACTGTCAAGCATTCACAAAGGCATTCTCTTTGATTTGGGACTCAAAGCAGTCTGCCAAGCAAAGGAGAGGTAAGAGAAAGGATTTTTGTGCAAGGAAAGCAGTTTGTACAAAGATGAAGCCCAAATTCAAGTAACATCTGAAAACTCATTCTCTGGAGGATACATGTTGAATGCAATAGGAGACGGAAATTATTTATACCTGTTGAGCATTCTGGCCTTTATCATCTGAGCCATCATATGCCTCAGTGTCGTTAATGATCAAATTAGACTTTGGTTTTTCTTTGTCTTGGAACCGATCTCTGGCATTTCTATGAAGCATATGACTGCAGTGAGGTGAGGCAGATAGGCCAGTCAAATAGGTTCTTGGATTCTTGGGCTGAGAAAAGTTGAATGTGAAAATAGAGTGGCTAAATTCAAAAGGTGTTTATGAAGTGAAATTGACAGAATTTGGTGATGTTGAAATAAGGAAGGGTGAGGGTGCCATGTTGGGCACAGAGGACAGGAAGTCTCCACTTCCAGAAAGCCAGTGAGAGGAGACAGCATTTTTGGACACCACCAAATAAGAAATCAAACCAAACAACAATAAAACTCCACTTAGGATGTCCATAGAAATCATTAGCTGAGTGACTAGATAAAGTGGGAGAATCCAATCCACTTCTTTGTGCAAAAATAAGTGGATAAAAACCAGGGAGACAAGATTGGCAAGATAGTTCTAGCAAAGGGTATGTGGTGATCCCTAAATAAAATTTTGGAGCTGCCAACTGCATGAGAAAAATGACTCAAACTAATTAATACCCATAGCCTTAGCTAGGGGTGGGGCAAACGGTATGAGGTTCCAACACAGTGGACATTAGGCCCTTCTTTTATGTCTAATAAAAATATTGAATTAATCAAACTCTTTTTGAATTAAAATCAAGATGCTTCAAGGACAATTGTGTTGATTAATAATTCTCCCCCAACTACTGCGGGTAACTCAGACACTGTTCAGAGGTCTTCATTAACTCTGAAATCACCAATGAATCATTTAGAAAACAAATGGTAATTATTGCTGCCAAAGAGTTAATGTATCTCTACAAAAGATTAAGGAGCTGGAGAAATATGATTATATATAAAGCATTAATTATGACATTCCTAGGCTTCAATTTGTACTTTTTTGAGAAGTCCATTTCATTTGTGATATGACACGAGTAAATTTTTCCCATCTATAGCTTTTGAATGTTTTTTAATTGCCAGCCATCTAGATTTGCTGTTGGTATGAATCAGATTGTTGCATTTAATCAAGTCAACTTATCTGTCATCCATCATAATTAATCCATTACAGCTAAGTTAATTTTCCATTCCCAGAGCCAACTATCATATATTAAAACAAATATAGGAAAATTAGAGTCATTTTTATAATATAAGTTATAGCACAGAATGCCCATCAGATATGTGCATATACTTCATTCATATTCTTAGTGAGGTTCAAAATAACTGGTCAAATGTAGGAATATTCTGCTAGAAACACAGTGTTCTAGTTTGCTAGCTGCCAGAATGCAATATACCAGAAACAGAATGGCTTTTAAAAATCTGAATTTATTAAGTTTGCTAGTTTACAGTTCTAAGACTGTGAAAATGGCCAAATTGAAACAAGCCTAAAGAAATGCCCAATCCAAGGCATTAAGGGAAAGATACCTTGGTTCAAGAAGGCTGATGATGTTTAGGGTTTCTCTTAAACTGGAAAGACACATGGTGAGCATGGCAACGTCTGCTAGCTTTATCTCCAGGCTTCTTGTTTCACAATGCTCCTCTGGGAACATTTTCCAAAGGTCTCTGGCTGTGTGGGCTCTCATGGTTCTCATGGCTCTAAAAGGGACTCTCTCCAAAATGTTTCCTCTGTTAAGGATTCCAGTAAACTAATCAAGCCCCACCTGGTATGGGTGGAGTCACATTTCCATCTACTCAAAGTTAATACGCACAATTGGATGAGTCACATCTCTGTGGAGATAATCTAATCAAGTTTCAACCTATAGTGCTGAATAGGGATTAAAATAAATGGCTGTTTCATGATATGGATCAGGATTAAAGCATAGGGAACATAATCCTTTCAAACTGGCATACATAGACACTAGAAAAGAAATCAATATTTCAGTTCATTCACTTAGGTCATGGTATCAGCTTCTTCCCCATCATTTATTTCCCAGAACTTTGCGTAGTCTTGATTCTAATGTCCAACAAATGACAAGTTGTAACATAGGAAGCCTTTCTGTCTCTGGAAGTAATTGCTGAGGGATATAGCCTGTCAGCCCTTATTTGTCAGTGATTCATGTGAGGATTTCCTCGTGCACGCATTCATTAATTGAGCACCACTCTAAGCACCAGGGAGGCAGGAATGAATGAGGCAAAGGAAGGTTCTGAGTTCCTTTCTGCTTACACTCTAGTGGGGGAGGCAGACAGAAAATGAATAACCAGCAAGAACAGTAGAGACAAGTACTATGTAAGGGATTAAAATGAGGTGATGTGAGGGAGCATGGCTCAGTGGCATCTATAGATGGGGTGCTCAGAGCAGGCCTCTCTGAAGAGGTGGTATTAAAAGTTGATACATGAATCACAAGAAAGAGCCAGCCATGAGAGGGTCACAGGAAAAAGCATTCTCTGTGAAGTGCCAGATGGAGCAAAGTACCATGAGTGGGAGTGCACTCTTTGCAATACAGGAACAAATGTTGGAGTGATGTGAATTGGGAAAATGGTAAGAGATGAGCTTTGGGAAAGAGAAAATATTCAGAGTAAGGAATGTGGGTTCTATTCCAACTTCCATGAAAAAGTTATCAGAGCGTTTTAAACAAGGGAGTGCTGTGATCTGATTTCCATTCTGAGAAGCTCACTCTTGCTGTTCTGTAGAGAATAGATTAAAGTGTGGAAGCAGGGAGGTAGAATCCAGATGAGAGATGAAATTGGCTTGTACTGTAGCAGAAGTGAGAGCAGTAGATGAATTCAGGTTCCATTTAGAGGTAGTGAGAGAACTTATTGATGTGGAAGAATGCATTATAGAAAGAAAAGACTCCTTAAGAACTAACTCAGATTTTTAGAGGGTGATAAACTTTAGTACACTGACATCCCTTAACCATTTCATTTAGTTATTTCATTGTTCATTTTTAAAGGTTGAATTTGTTCACAATTCCATGTTTCCATGATTAGAGCAACTATGGTATTTGGGTGTCTGCTTTCAAATCCAGGTCTGAAACCTAGTGGCCATATGACCTGAGGCAAGTTTCTGAACCCCTCAATGCATTGGATTCCTCTTCTTAAAAAAATGGGGTAACAATTTTACCTGTTGTATAGGATTGTGGTCAGAAATTATTAAGAAATTGCACACAGAAGTGTTAGAACACTACTAGACTGTGTAGTAAGTATACAATAAATCTTGGCAATTAGATACTACATTTCTGTCTTGTCCTCCTTAATATTGCACATTCAAGTCTCAGTATGTATTAATAATATTTTTTGAGAAACAAGAGAACTTCCAGGAAGATGGCAGAGTGGAGTGCATTGAAATCACTCCTGCTCCGTGGATCAAGATAGGGGATGGGAAGAAAATTACTGGGACTGTGCCCCTGCAGTGTGAGTAGACAAACCAGCTCCCTAGGGTGTTTGGGGAAGAGAGCGGTGGCGGGGATTGGGACAGGGAGAGCAGATTGGGTCGATTGACTATGATCCTCACCAGAGGCAGACTGGCATGAGGGGAGGTGTGGTTCTGCTCCAGCCTGCCCCGGGCTTCTGGCTGGGGAAACCTCCCTGCATGGGTCCATAGTCAACAGCGCCTGCAGGCAGCCCCAAGGTGAACTTAATTGTCCTCTCTGGGGGGCTGGGCCTTCAAGCATGGGGAACAATTGCCCAGCTGGGTGCCAAGAATAGCCAGCTCCACTGGCTCAGTGTCTGGTGGACTAGCCAAGCCCTGGGCACTGTGGGTCGACTGACAGTCCAGACACTGGTCAGCTCTCCAGTCCTGAGGGCCAGGTACCATGAGCCAGGAGCAGCCCTCACCCCCACCCGCACCGTGCACGCTGTCTTTGAATTGCTGCGTCCAGGATGAGCAGGCGGGAGGGAAGAGGTGCATCTGGATCACCACTTGCTGGTGAGAAGGGATTTGCAAGCAGACTAACTCCCTATCTGCCTAGGTTTTTATTTTTTCCTAGTGTTCTTTTTCCTTTTTTCTGTTATTTTTTAAATATATATATTACTCTCTATATATTTTTATTAGTAGTAGTATTGTTTTATATTTTTATATTATTTACTTTATTATGTATATTTTATATTTTTATTATTTTTATTTCTTGTTTTATGTATGTATTTTTATTATCCTATTTTTATTTATTTTTATTAATTTTTTTTCTTAAATTTTCTCTCCCTTTGGGGGGCACCAGTCTGAGTTCACTCCCAGTATAACCTTCTGACTTTGAGGCCTACTACTGTTGAGGTGTGTTTTGTTGTTGTTGATGTTTAATATTTTTATTATATTCTTATTTCATTTTTTTATTATTATTCTTTTTTCTTTTTTCGGGGTGCATGGGCCAGGAATTGAGCCCAAGTCTCCCATGTGGTGGGTGGCTGTACTACTACTGAAGTAGCCCAGCATAGCTTCTAGTCGAATTGCATACTTTACATGAGATTGGTTTGGTGGGGAATAACTGACAAGCCAAGTGCAAAAGAAAGCCTTCAACACAAATCCAAGTAAAAACAAAACTGTAGTGGAGTGAAGGGACTAAAATAACATTGTTAAGATAATCAAATGCCCTGAACACAACACAAAGCGCATGAAGATCCAAGCAGGAATGTTTCAGCCAAATGACCAAATCAGAACTCCAGAGGGGACACAGAATATGAAAAAAACTGCTTAAGGATATTTATAAAGAAATAAAGGATATCAGGAAAATACTAGAAAAGCATAAAGAAGAATTTGAAAGATTAAATATAAAAATGGTGGATCTCACAGAAATGAAAGATACACTAGACCCCGATATGCAAATATAAGAATCATTGATGTCCTAGAAGGAGAAATGAAGAGTAAAGGGCTTTGAAAAATTTGAAGATATAATCGGGGAAAACGTCCTAACCCTTATAAAAGACATAAATTTGCAAATCAGAGAGACCCAGCAAACTCCAAATAGAATAAATCTGAATAGGCCAACTCTGAGACACATACTAATCAAGCTGCCAAATGTTGAGGGGAAACAGAAAAACCTGAAAGCAGCACAAGAAAAGCAATCTACTACATTCAAGGGAAAACATATAAGACTGATTTCGGACTACTTAACAGGTGCCATGGAAGCAAGAAGGCAATGATATGATATATTTAAGATCCTGAACAAGATGGGCTTTCAGCCAAGAATTCTTCATCAAGCCAAGTTATCCTTCAAAGTTGAGGAAGAGATTAAAATCTTTGAAGACAAAAAAAGATTGAGAGAATTAGTCAACAAGAGACCTGCCCTACAAGAAATACCAAAGGGAGTCCTATCAGCTGAAAAAAGAAAAGGGCAGGAGAAGGAGGTCTGGAGGAGGGCACAGAACTGAAGAATACCAGTAATGGTAATTTAAAAGATGCCATTAAATTAGGTATGCTAATTAAAGAAGGAAATTAAAATATAGATCTGACAAATTAAAACTAACTGATAAGATTGCCAGAATCAAGAACTGCTTTTACAGTAATTATTTTGAACATTAATGGACTAAACTCACCAATTAAAAGATACAGACTGGCAGGATGTATTAAAACATATAATCCAACTAAATGCTATTTACAAGAGACATATCTTATACTCAAGGGCACAATTAAACTGCAAGTGAAATGATGGAAAAAGATCTATACAAGCTATAACTAAAAGAAAACAGGAGTAGCTATACTAATATCAGATAAAATAAACATTTAAGTGTAAAGATGTCATAAGAGACAAAGAGAAACACTATATATTAATAAAAGTAACAATTCACCAAGAGGAAATAACAATCATAAATGTTTACACTCCCAATCAAGGAGCTCCAAAGTACACGAGTTAAACATTGGCAAAACTGAAGGGAGCTATAGACGTTTCAACAGTAATAGTGCAAGACTTCAGTACACCACTCTCCACTATAGCTATAACAACCAGACAGAGATCAACAAGGAAATATACAACCTAAACAATGGAATAAATGAATTAGACCTAATAGGCATATATAGATTATTACACCCAAAAACACAGGATATACAATCTTCTCTAGTGCACATGGAATGTTCTCCAGGATAGATCATATGCTAGGACACAAACTGAGTCTTTATAAATTTAACAAGATTGAAATTATCCAAAACACTCTCTCTGATCACAATGGAATGAAGTTGAAAATAATAATCATGAAAGAACCAGAGCTTTCACAAATACATGGAGATTAAACAGCATACACTTAAATAATCGGTGGGTCAAGAAAGAAATTGCTGGAGAAATTGGTAAATATTTGGAGACAAATAACAAGGATACAACATATCAAATCTTATGGGATGCAGCAAAGGCAGTGCTAATAGGGAAATTTATTGCCCAAAATGCCTATATTAAAGAACAAGAATGAGCAAACTGTGAGGAATTAACTGCTCACCTGGAGAATTTAGAGAAAGAAGAGCAAACTACCCCAAAGCAAATGCAGAAATAACAAAGATTAAAGCAGAAACAAATGAACTGGAAAACAATAAAAAGAATAATCAAAACCAAAAGTTGGTTCTTTGAGAAAATCAATAAAATTAATAGACCCATAGCTAGACAAAGAAAAAAAGAAAGAGGATGCAAATAAACAAAATCAGAAATGAGAGGAGAGTCATTACCACAGATCATG
Source organism: Myrmecophaga tridactyla (assembly GCA_004026745.1). Lineage (NCBI taxonomy): Eukaryota > Metazoa > Chordata > Mammalia > Pilosa > Myrmecophagidae > Myrmecophaga > Myrmecophaga tridactyla. Next base: position 90,848 of record PVIY010002701.1, read on the forward strand.
GAGAAATTTTTAAAATTTTAGGAGAATATTATGAACAACTATATCCCAGCAAACTAGACAATACAGATGAAATGAACAAATTCCTAGAAACACATGAACTACCTATACTGACTTGAGAAGAAAAATTATTTCAGCAAATGAGTTACAAGTAAAGAGATTCAAACAGTCATCAAAAATCTTCCAACAAAGGAAAGCCCAGGACCAGACAGCTTCACAAAGGAACTTTATCATACATTCTTAAAAGAACTTACACCAATTCTACTCAAACTCTTCCAAAAAATTGAGGAAAAGGGAACACTACCTGTGGTGGTTAGGTTCAGGTGTAAACTTGGTCAGGCAAAGGTGCTTGGTTCTCTTGCTGTGGACATGAGCCAATGGCATGTGAAGCTCATCTGTCACTGATTACATCTGTGGTTGGATAGGGGGAGTGCCTGCTGCAATGAATGATTTTGATTTAATTGACTGCATGCTTAAATGAGAGAGCTCAATGCAGCACAGCCCAAGCAGCTCAGCATACCTAATCTCAGCCTATGACTTTGGAGATGCAGAAAGGAAGTACCCTGTGGAAAGTTGTTGAACCCAGAAGCCTGGAGAGAAGGCCAACAGAGGTCACCCTGTGCCTTCCCATGTGAGAGAGAACCTCAAATGAATGTTAGCTGCCTTTCCTCTATAAAACTATGTTTTTAACTAAGTAAATCCCCTTTTATTAAAAGCCAGTCCATCTCTGGTTTGTTACATTCTGGCAGCTTTGGCAAACTAGAACACTACCTAACTCATTTTATGAAGCTAACATCATTTTAATACCAAAACCAGGTAAAGACACTACAAGAAAGGAAAACTACAGACTGCAGACTAATATTGCTAATGAGCATAAATGCAAAAATCCTTAACAAAATACTAGCAAATCAAATCCAACCACATTAAAAGAATTATAAATCATGACCAAGTGGGGTTTATACCAGGAATGCAAGGGTGGTTCAACACAAGAAAATCAGTCACATTAACAAATTAAAAGGGAAAAATCACATGATCATATTGATTGATGCTGAAAAAGCATGTGACAAAATCCAGCATCCATTCCTGATAAAAACCTTTCAAGAGGTAGGAATCGAAGGAAACCTTCTCATAATCATAAAAGGCATATATAAAAAGCCCATAGTTAGCATCATACTTAATGGTGAGAGACTAAAAGCATTCCCTGTAAAGAATGGGAATGAGACAGATATGTCTATTGCCACATTATTAGTCAACATTGTACAAAAGTCCTAGCTGGAGTGATTAGACAAAAGAAATAAAAGGCATCCAAAAAGGAAGAAGTAAAACTTTCATTATTTTCAGGTGACATGATCCTATATGTAGAAAACCCTGAGATCTATGACAAAGCCACCTGAGCTGATAAATTCAGCAAAGTGGCAGGATGTAAGATTAGTGAACAAAAATCAGTAGTGTTTCTATACACAAGCGATGACCTATCTGAGGAGACAATTAAGGAAAAAATTCCATTCAAAATAGTGACCAAAAGAATCAGGTATCTAGAAATAAGTCTGACCAGGAATGTCAAGGACTTGTACACAGAAAATTACAAGAAATTGCTAAAAGAAAATTATTCCATGCTCGTGGATAGGAAGGTTAAATGTCCTTAAGTTATCAATTCTATGCAAACTGATATACAGTGTCAATGCAATAGCAATCAAAATTTCATCAATCTACTTTGAAGAATTGGGAAAGCTGGTTATCAAATTTATTTGGAAGGGAAAGAGACCCTGGATAGCTAAAGATATCCTTAAAAAGAAGAGCAAAGTGGGAGGATTATCACTTCTTGACTTTAAAATTAAAGTCAAAATTATACAGCCACGTGGTCAAAAAAGCCTGGTACTGGTACAAAGATAGAAGCATCAACCAATGGAATAGTATGGAGAGTATGGAGATAGATCACCAAATCTGTGGACAACTGATCTTTGATAAGGTCCCCAAATACACTGAACTGAGACAAAATAGTCTTTTCAATAAATGGGCATGGGAGAATTGGATATCAATAACCAGAAGAATGAACGAAGACCCCTACCTTACAGTCTTACCGTCTATTAAAAAAATTAATACAAATGTATTTAAGACCTAAATGTAAAGCCAGTACCATAAAACTTCTAGAAGAAAATTCAGGGAAACATCTTCAAGATCTAATAACAGAAGGTAACTTCTTAAACTGTACACCTGAAGCACAAGCAGCAAAAGAAAAAAATAGATAAATGGGAGCTCTTTAAGATCAAGAATGTCTGTGCCTCAAAGCTTTGTTAAAAAGGTGAAGAGGCAGCCAACTCAATGGGAAAAATTATTTGGAAACTACATATTGTATAAAGGCTTGATATCCTGGGTACATAAAGAAATTATACAGCTTAACAACAAAAGAACAAGCAAACTAATTATAAAATGGGCAGAGGATAAGAATAGACAGTTTTCTAAAGAGCAAATATAAATGGCTAAAAAGCACACGAAGAGATGTTCATTTTCATTAGCTACAAGAGAGATGAAAATTAATATGACGATGAGATATTACCTCAAACCTATAAGAATGGCTGCTATTAAACACACAGGAAACTACAAATGTTGGAGAGGATTGGAGAAATGGGAACACTTATTCACTGTTAGTGGAAATATATAATTGTACAGTGACTGTGGAAGACAGTTTGGCGATTCCTCAGAAAACTAAATATTGAGTTACCCTATGACCCAGCAACACTAATACTCATTATATAACCAGAGGAGCTAAGAGCAGTGGCACAGACAGACATTTGCAGGTTGATGTTCATAGTGACACTATTCACAATTGCCAAAAGGTGGAAACGATCCAAGTGCCCGTCGACAGATGAGTGGATAAACAGAATATACAAAATACAATGGAATATTATGCAGCAATAAGACAAAATGATGTCCCAGAACATATGACAACATGGATGAACCTTGAGGACATAATGCTGAGTGAAATAAGTCAGACACAAAAGGACAGATACTGTATGATTTCTCTTTTATGACTCTGGTAAAAGTAATCTCAGAGGTTACATTGTAGGATATATTGAAGACCTAGAGGTACACAAAAGGTAGAGATGGAGGAAAGGCTACCCAAAGAGGTTGAAGCTAAATGCAAAGGAACTGATAGAAGTGATGGCAACTAATTAATGGGGTTACTAAGTAAAATTTCCATATTGAAGGTGAATATGATAGAAAGGGGATGTATTATGCCATGTATCCCACTGATTAAATTTACAATTATAAATAAGTTCTTGCATAAACTATTTCAATGGTTCAAGAGTGGACAAAGAGGGATATAGGGGGGACTAGAAATGCATGATATTACCAGCAGTTAACAGGAAGACATCAACAGTACCACAGCTCTACCAGCAGCAATTAACTGGGGTGGAGGGCCAAGTGATGGGGTACTTTTGATTTGATAGTTGGTGACATCATGTTTGCTGTTTCTTTGTCATGATGGACCAGTGAAACATGTCTGGTGATTGTATAACCAAGAGAAGATACTTTAAGACATGTTTGTTTGTTTTGGACAGTATCAATGATTCCCAATAAATGGAGGGAGCCAAAGGATACAATTACTGAGAAGCACAATGGCAGATGCTGATACATTTATGTGATGGAATATGGTGCAGCTACAAAAAGGAGGTACTTTAAGGCGCACACAACAAACTGCCTAAGCCTTGGGGACAATATGTTGTGCAAAATAAGTCAGAAACAAAAGAACAAATATGCTAAGGTCTCTCTCAGAAAATGTTTATAAGAAAATGGAAGCCTAGCTTATAGGCCCTTATAGCAACCACATTTAGTCCAAAGTTGTAGATATATTTTTGGATTCTGAGACACGGAGCTATATGTGTATCAGCTGGTATTTCCCTGGAACTTTGAGTAGCTCTGTGACACCTTGCCCCAGAAATGGAGTGCTGCAGCCCTGAACGTGATCATAACTTTATATAATAACAGTTACTGAAGTAAGTAACCAAAAAAGACATCAGACTCAGCGTTTAAAAAGAAGCCAATCTGGCTGGGTCTAAGATAAAGTAGAATTCAGGGTAAAAGATGATAGTGTTTGTGCTCTAGATCTTCAGTTACTGTGTGAGACCAAAGTCAGGGAGCTATATTATGTCTAGAACCTAAATTTTCAGTAACACTTGATAATCTAAACCTCTTTGAGTAGCGCATTTAAACAACCCAAACTCCTGGAGTCCAGAACGGGAACGAGGTCTTGTAATTCTGTATAGGTTAATGTAATGTACAGATACATCTCAGATTTTGGCGGGGTGATAATTAAAAAGTATTAGTGGAGCCCTGGAGGGTCTAAAGGGAAAATATATATATTGAACTCTCATGTCTAGGAAACCCCGGGTAGCCAAGCGCTGTAACCTCAGCTTATTTCTGTTTCATAGGAAAAGCTAAGACTACCCATAATGAGGCCTAAGAGTTGCTTCCAGGTAGTCTCTTTGTTGCTCAGATGTGGCCTCTCTATTTCTAAGCGCAACTCTGCAAGGAAAGTCATTACACTCCCCCCCACCCCCACATGGTACAAACCATTCAGGGGTGAAAGTCTCCCTGACAATGTGGGGCATGATTCCCGGGGATGAGTCTGGCCCTGACACCATGGGATCAACAGTGCCTTCCTGACCAAAAGGGAGGAAAGAAGTGTAATAAAACAAGGCATCAGTGGTGAGAGAGATCAAATGGAGTGTGAAGAGGCTATTTTGGAGGCTACTTTTATGCTCTTCAGCTGCATAGTGCCAGTTGCCATGGTTTGCCAAACTCCAATCAACATCACTTCTGTTGACTCTTAAGAACACCTAGGCCTCAAACTGTGACTCTATGAAGGTCTCATGTGCTAGGTTTGTCTTCCTGGAACATATAATTCCCAGTGAATTCCAAAGTCAGATAAACCCTGAAACTCAGAGGGACCAGCCTCTGAGTGAATTAATTACATCCCCCTATCCTTTAGTGTGGACACCCCTTCTCAATGTGAAAAAGTCAGAACAGGCATTGCCCAAAGATCCCTATAGATTGGTAGAAGGAGTAAAGGAGAAGGAGGAGGCATAACTGAGAAAATGGGATCTAACAAATAAGTATGGCTACTGAATCACTATATTAATATTCCTTCTAGCCTCCAGTGTTTTGGAGAAGCTAGAAGGAAGAATCTGAATGGTGGAATTGGTAGCCCATGTCAAAGTCTGGGATCCATTCTGTAACTGCTTTTGAAGTGTGCTTTGAAAATTATTGCTTTCTCCTTCTTTTGCTTTCTATATATGTTTTTATGTTTGTATATATGTTATATTTTACAATTTAAAAAGTTTAAAAAATTTACAACTGCATTTGTTAAAAAAGGAGTTTCTGCTCCTTATATCATTTCATAATTTTTTTCATATATTATTTTGATCCTATTTTTCAGAATTTCCTAACTATAATCCTTGTTTGAGGTATTCCCAATTCCATATCTGGTAGTATTTGTTTATTTTAGAAGTGACTTCTTTGTTATATGGGTTTAAAAAGTCTACAGTAGCCTTTTGGAGAGATTGGTTGACTGTTGTTATTGTGAAGTTAATGCCTTCAGCCCTTAAAATGGGGTAAGAAGCGATAACTGTCTGATCCCAAGATAATATAAATTATGCAAAAGCTTAACTGACATCCTGCCTTTGCCAGCATTTATAAAGCCACGTGGACCCTGCTTAAATATATGCCCCTCAGCTTGGTCCTCTGATTTTTCCTTTTGACTCAGGACCATATTGGATCTTAGGTTAGGAAAGACACTATTTTGGGGGATCACAGAGTAATCTAGAAGGACTTGTATGCCTCTGAATCTTTGGTTTCTCTGTAAACACTGGTTCCTGTCACTCATCCAGGCTGCAGCTGCATTTCCAACTCTTGAGATTGGTTATTTGCTTCCCAAAATAGGCTTGAGAACAGTAGGAAAGTAGAGTAGGTCAACACAGCATATGGCTAAATTTGCATGGACAGATGTGCTAGAGAAAAATAAGGAAATTGTTTTAAACTCATTCCTTAGTATAAGCGTGGTGTGCAGGTATTTCTAGTTATAACTGAGATTGAGGTACATTTAGCAAATGGTACTCTTCATAACACAGTATGCTAACCTAATTTTTAAAAACTAAGTTTTTCATCTCCTGCTGAAATCAGTTTGGCAATGAACAGACTTTCTTTGCTATACGGATCCTTATACTGTCATCACTGACACCAGAGTATCATTCAGCACAGGTGGCTTTATAATCCCTTCCTATGGAATATTGTCAGAATCAAATATGTATATACATGTTCTGTGGTTCTTCTGCCTTCCAGTTCCCTGTTTCTTTTTGTCTAATTTTAATGGCAGGGATAATTAAAAAGTATGCTTTATTTCAAAACTTTTACATGGTATGGTCCATGTAAAACAATTTTCCTCCTTGATGTAACATTAAGTCCAAAAACCCTGTATGGGAGACACTGCTCTACGAAACCAATGACTGATCGAATCTACCTTGTGTAGAATCTACTAGTTTATGTTGTTTGCTTCTGCAATTTGTCTCTCCTAATTATTGCACCGTTTGCATGAATGCTTTGCCAAATTTTTTTGAAGTCACATTATTTCTAAGTATTATAGGAAATAACAATATAGTCTATGGTTATTTTATGGAAGGCAGTAACTAAATTAATCAGTGAATGTGTATATATTGAAACTGTTTACACATCACTGGGCAAACACATCTGATAGCTTGTACTGGTTTAGAAGGATGTATGCCCCCTAGAAAAGCCATGTTTTAATCAAAATTCCATTTCATAAAGGTAGAATCATCCCTATTCAATACTGTATGTTTGAAACTGTAATCAGATCATCTTCCTGGATGATGTGATTTAGTCAAGAGTGGTTGTTAAGCTGGATTGAGTGACGACATGTCTCCACCCATTTGGGTGAGTCTTGATTGGTTTATTGGAGTCCTATAAAAGAGGAAACATTTTGGAGAATGGGAGAGTCAGAGAAAGCAGAGAATACTGCAGCATCATGAAGCAGAGAGTCCACCAGCCAGAGACCTTTGGAGAAGAAGAAGGAAAACGCCTCCCGGGGAGCTTCGTGAAACCGGAAGCCAGGAGAGAAAGCTAGCAGATGACGCCGTGTTCGCCATGTGCCCTTCCAGCCAAGGGAGAAGCCTTGACTGTGTTCGCCATGTGCCTTCTCACTTGAGAGAGGAAACTTGAACTTCATCAGCTTTCTTGAACCAAGGTATCTTTCCCTGGATGCCTTTGACTGGACATTTCTATAGACTTGTTTTAATCTTGGTCTTAGAACTGTAAACTAGCAACTTCTTAAATTCCTCTTTTTAAAAGCCATTATGTTTCTGGTATATTGCATTCCAGCAGCCAGCAAACTAGAATATAGCTCTACTGTTTTTTCCTCTACCTCTACCAAAGATGGCGTAGTCGTGACCATTCAGAAGCTCAATGTGAGGGCCTCCGTGGGCATAAAGAATCAGCTGTGATTCTCAGCTCTGTCAACACACAGAACTCACCAGTAAGAATCCCTTCCATCATTAGAGCTTCTTCGATCCCTGTGGAATTAGGAGCAGCTCTCTCCAGCAGCCTAATATCCCATCATTCTACAGTTCATCACCAAACTTGATTATATTAATGTTAACATTTATGTTTGAAGGTTTCATGGTTTTTTCCCCATACTGCTGATATTCCCCAGAAACACACATGTGGACATGCTCACCTTCTCTGTGTTTTTTTTTTTTTTTCTACCACAGACACGGGGGCAGAAAGACAAGCACTAAGAGAGAATGTGTATCCTAAACTGAGAGAATTCTGCAGAGAAAACTATGGATTGGAATTTCAGGTAACTCTGATACTAATCTCATTTTTAATTATGTCAAGTAAATAACTAGTGTTTGTTTCCTGTCACAAATTGAGTGTTATAAAAGACAGATTTCAAACCCTGAATAATTCGTTTCTTAATGAAAGCAGAGGTAAAATCAAACATTGGAAAGTGGCAATGAAATATTTAGCCATTGTTTGTATTTAACCCTTTTATGCTCTGCTTTTCTGTCCTTGCATTAGATTAGCCCAGCTTTTTTTTCAGGTCTTGTTTATTTGCTTTATTTGACAGTTTCTACTATTACCAAAAAAGGTCAAGGTTACAGAGTATCTGCTTTAGAATCTTTTCTGTAGAAGTGTTTTACATCTAAAAGTTGGGATCAATTTTACCAGAAGTATTACCTTTAAGCAGCCTGGCCAGTCCTTGCCTTCTGTTTTACCTTTTAGTTTTTATTCAAACTGTAGAATATCCTTTATTCCTGAGCATTTTGGGTCTTTACCATTAAAAAAATTTACCTCAGCCTTTCAAAAGGTAAATGTGCATGTTGTCGCTGAAATTCATGAACACTCTGGGCATTTTTTATACACCATTGACTTTACCACCTAATTGGAAAGTATGTGCTTGAAAACATTTGGCATATTTTGGACATATAAAAATTGAAAAAGTAAGTGGCTCCTGCAACAGATAATATTATTTAGTCATAACTTTTCAGCCTCATTTAACAATGTAAAACTTAATTTTTCAGTGCTATCTCGATGACATATTACATTTTCAAGTGATGAAAAGGCAATAGAGGCTTGTGGTATATTTTGTATCTTCGTTTGTAAAGATTTACAATGAGGCTTGTGGTGTAAATGTGCAGAGTGCCCCAATGTTATTGGGAGAAAATTTCACTCTTCATTTCTTTCTTCTTGGATAAATATTTTTATCTTGGTATACTTCAGGATGCCTTCTAAAATGATGTAAAAAATAATAGTCTGAAAATGTCTGCAATCTCAATAATGTCAGTTAGTGGCCAGCCACTACAGCACAAATATTGAATGTTACTCATAAGTCACCATTTACTTGATAAATTGTGAACCTAAATTAAATCCCTTGCCATGAATTTAACATTACCTTCTCGGAGAAATCTGGTGCTCCTGATAACAGGGTCTGATTGTTGCAAAACTTCTGATCTGTCAGGATTCTGAGAAACTTCAACACACCTCTGGGTCTCAGTTACCACAGGGGAAGAAACAAGTCCAAGCTTACTAATCCCATCTTTGAGTTTGTTTTGTTGTGCATATTTTGTCAGTAGAGGGAAGGAGTCTTTGAGCTACAAAACAGCCTACATAAAACATGGTATTTATTAGGATTAGCTGAGGGGAAAAAAAGAAAATGTGTATTTTCTAAATTGTAGGTTGGCACAGCAGAAGATGGATGCAACCAAAACAAAACAAATAAGAAAGCACTGGTCATAGAATAAATGATGGCAAGGACTGTTTTCCTGGGTGTTCAGGAGTACTGACTCAGCTGGTGAGATGCCAGACGACAGTAGGCACAGAAGGCGTGGAGCCGAGTCTCTCTTCTCCACTGAGAATAACTTAACCTGGCTGGGTCCTTCAGCTCAGTCTCTGAAATGGGTATGGTGGTAGCTTATATAGCTGAGGCTGCTGTTAGAATAAAATTTAAAAATGCAAGGTTGTATTTGCTTCCCAGCTCTAAGCTCAAATACGTGATATCTGAATCTTTGAAGAATATACTTTTAAGTATTGTCTTTAATGTTGATTATAGATCTCCCTAAGGATATGTTTTCTCACAAAATAGTTCTCTTTTCTGAACTGCAACAAAATATTACTTCCAAAAGCTTTATAAAAAATAAAAATAAAAACGAAAACAGTTTACCCACACAATATTCTGGATTCCACTTTAGGCTGCGTACTGAAACCAGCAAAAATGAATTTCCTAGAGCTAGTCAGACAGACTAGTGTATTTATGCTTCTTTACCTTTCCTTATGCTGTTTTCTTATGCTTCTTTTCCTTTCCTTGTGCTGTTTTCTCCACCTAGGAAGCTTTTCGATCTAGTTCTTCCCCTGCATCACCTCCTAGCTCCTACCCATTTTGAAAACTTTTCCTATTTGCTCTTGAATTATTCCCACTTGCCCTTACTGACTTTCCTGCAGCTCCATGGCTTTCTTTTGGCCCCTGAAACATTCTAAGCCTGTTCTCACTTAAGGCTTTTGCCCTGGCTATTCTCTCTGCCAGGGATGCTCACCCCCTCATCTTCACATGCCCAGTTTTTTTATTGTCCCTCAGGTCTCCACTGAAATGTCCCTTCTTCAGAGATGCTTCTTTAAGGACCCATTCTAAAGGTAACCAACTAAGTACTCTCCATCATATGCCCTGTTATAGCTCTTTGCACAGCAGGTATCACTTTTTCTTGCATATTCATATAATGACTTGTTTATTGTCTTTCTTCCACTAAAGTTTATGTCCCTAAAGATTAGGGACTTACCTTCGTGACAGTTACATTTGTAGTAGTTAGAATAGTGCCTGGTACATAGGAACACTCAGTAAGAATGTGTTGAAGGAATGAATGCCTGCATGAACAAATAAATGAAGATGCAGCCCAAACATTATATCTCTAGGAAGCCTCCTTTGATGCCTGGCCCGTTCTTTCCAGGAAATTTCATGTACCCTCCTCTTTGTTCCCCTAAAGTTCAGTACATAACTCAGTCATTCATCATTTCATTTGAGAAGTATTGGTTAAGCTCCAGCCATGTGCCAATCACATTCTGAGTGCTATTGATACAAGAGTGAACTAAACAGACTCTCTTATAGAGCTTCCATTCTTGTTGGTGGAGAGAGACAATAAACAGATAAATATATAATATCCCTGTGGTGATAACTACTTTCAAGAAAAATAAAGCAGGATGAGGCTGTTAGGGAATGCCAGGTGGTCACAGTAGGACTTGGTGATAAGAGGTACTTTCACCAGAGACCTGCAGAATATCATGGAGCAAGTCAGGCAGATGTCTGGGGGATGAGAATTCCAGGCAGAGGGAATGAGGTTGGAGCCTATTTGGAATATCCTAGGTACAGTAAAGATGCCAATTGTGAATGAAGTAAAGTGAGCATGACACCAAGGTCAGATTGTATGGGACCTTAAAGGAAAAGGTTAAGGACTTAGAATTTTACTGAGTAAAAAGGGAAGCAGTGACATGTTCTGACTTACATTTAAGAGGTTAACACAGGTGCTGTGAGGAGAATGGGATGGGATTGGAGAGAAATGGTAGAATCAGGAAGCCAGTTCAAGCCAGAACTGATCGTGGCATGGACTAGAGTGAGCAGTGGAGATAAAGACTCATCATCTGGTTAGATAAATTTTTCATTGGCCATAAAGTCTAAAAGTTGTCCAAATGGAACTGTGTCTTATTTAATATATCCAAATAGTTGGATTAATCGAGTATCTGGCACTTGGTGAATTAGCTAAATCTTTGTTAAATTGAATTAAATTGATGGAATACGGAGTTCCGTTTTAAGAGAAGACATAAATCTTTCATCTTTCTGCCTGTTTGTTAGGCTATTTGTAGTATTACCTTTATTTTTGTATTAAAATAAGATATTTAATGAAAATGCACTAGACTTGGATTGTGTGAACTTTGATTAATTTTATATATAGATATATATCACCAATGGAAACAAATGAGTAGAAAGAAACTCAAGCCCACTCAGAGCAGAGAATACACATAGCTTCAGAAAAAAGACATGGTGTTTAAATGATATGTCATTTGATTTGCCAGTGTTCATTAAGTTCCCTAAATTCCGGAGAAAAGGATGGAAAGTAAGAACAAGAGGAATGAATTGTGCAAAATAAAGACAGTCTGGGACAAAACCAGGTGGTACAGGATCTAATAAAAATAGGGCTTGAGAGTATACTGACAGATGTCATTCATTCTTCCTTTGAACTCTTTCCTCCCCATTATCATTGTCAAGACCATAGTCCAGCCCTCACTGCTTTAAAACTTGGATGATGCAAAAGCATCTTAGCCAGACTTGTTGCTTGCTTTCCCCAGTAGACTGCAAGTCCTTGAGGAAGTGGCCATTCCTTGCTTATTTTTAAATTCCCAGGAGCAGCAACAGTGTTTAGTATTTAGTGGGGTTTAGTAAAAATTTCCTAAGCAGAACTGTCTACACCATCACCCTTCCTGAGATTTTTTACCCATGCCACCAGAGTAATCTGATGTGTCTGTGCTGGTTTGAAAAATGTTATGTACCCCAGAAAAACCATGTTCTATTAATCTTCATTCAGTTCTCTTTTGGGTGGAATCCTGTGTTTAGATTGTGTCCATGGAGATATAAGCCACTCAGTTGTGGGTGGTCACTTGATTAGATGAAGCTGTGACTCTGCCTATTTAAGGTGGGTCTTGAGTAGCTTACTAGAGTCCTTTAAAAAGGGAAATATTTTGGAGAAACCTCAGATGCAGTAACAGACACAAACGTTTGGAAATGCAGAAGCTCAAGAGACACAGTTGTTTCAGAGTTCAGTTGACATTGCTATTTGACTTCACAAGACATGTTAAGCAAGCCGGAACCCAGAGTTGTGCCCCAGAGGAGCTAAGTGAAGGTCCACAGACGCTTTGAGAGGAAAATACTGGAATCAGAAGCTGGAAGCAATGGACTGGGAACAAGGACCAGCAGATACCAGCCAAGTGCCTTCCCAGGTGACAAACATTGGCCTTTCTTGAGTCAAGGTATCTCTCCCTGGATGCCTTAGTAAGGACATTTTTATGGCCTTAGAACTGTAAACTTATAATAATTCTTAATTAATAATAGTTAAGAGCTGTTCTGTTTTTGGTATATTGCATTTCAACAGCTGTAGCAAACCAATACAGCGTCATGTTTTCAGTTCCTTTGCTTAAAAACTCTTAATGGATCCATGCTCCCTACAAAGTCTACTATGGCCCCACCTGTCTCTCCAACATTATTTCCCACTCCAGCATAAACATTCCATGCTAGTCAGACCATTCTCAGCCTGTTCTTGGAGCAGATCTTCCAAACGTAATCTCATTCACTACGTTTATTTCAATTCTCGCCTCCTGTCAGAAATGCCCCTAACACATACACACCAAAACCCTGTTCCAGGCTTATCCCTCTCTCTCTCTTTTTTTTTTTTAATATTTTTATTGACAAGTCTTCACACACATACTTTCCATACGTGGTGTACAATCAGTAGCTCGCAGTATCATCACATAGTTGTGTATTCATCACCATGATCATTTTTAGAACATTTGTATCACTCCAGAAAAAGAAATTTAAAAATAAAAGAAAAAACTCATACATCCTATACCCCTTACTCCTCCCTCTCATTGACCACTTGTATTTCCATCTACCCAATTTATTTTACCCCTTATTCCCCCTATTATTCATTTATATTTTTATCCATATTTTTTTACTCATCTATCCATACTCTGGAAATAAGGAGTATCAGACACAGGGTTTTCACAATCACACAGTCACATTTACCCCTCTTTCAAAATCCAGCTCAAGGCCTAGCTTTCCTGAGAGGTCTGATTTCCTAGTGTCTCCCACTCCTATTCTCAGATTCTGTCACATACAGACCCCACTGGTACACAGAGGCATGAATAAACCTAGTTAGAGCAGGGACTTCTAAAGGGATAATTACCCATTTGGGGGCACTTAGAGAACCCCCATTTTGTAGGCAACTTGTGTTTGAAACTAGCCACTTAGCTTAGCACCCTAAGAATGCCTTCCAATAGCCAGCTTCTTTAGTGTGCCCTTGGTACATATCTTACTTCATCTTTGTCACCCAAGTGCATAAATCAATACCTTTTTCTTCACCTCTCCCTGCCAATTCTACCTCCCTAAGTATTTCTCTAATCTATCCCCTTTGTTCAAATCTATATTATTGTCACCTTAACTAGTGTAACAGATATCATAATTGGTCTCAGTTTACCTTTCATCTCTCCTTTTTCCTCCCTAATGTGAACCCTTCTGTTCTAGTTCACTAGCTGCTGGAATGCAATATACCAGAAACGGAATAGCTTTTCAAAAGGGGACTTTAATAAGATGCTAGTTTATAGTTCTAAGGTCAAGAAAATGTCCCAATTAAAACAAGTCTATAGAAACGTCCAATTTAAGGCATCCGGGGAAAGATACCTTGGTACAAGGAGGCCGACGACGTTCAACATTTCTCTCTCAGCTGGAAGGGCACATGGTGAACATGGTGGTGTCTGCTGGCTTTCTCATGGCTCTACAAAAAAGGGACTCTCTCCAAAATGTTTCCTCCTTTAAAGGATTCCAGTAAGCAACTCCACCTTCAGTGGGTGGAGACATACCTCCATGGAAATCATCTAATCAAAAGTTACCACCCACAATTGGGTGGGTTACATCTTCATGGAAACAATCAAAATGCTCCTACCCAGCAATATTGAATGAGGATCAAAGGGCATGGCTTTTCTGGGGTCCAGCACAGATTCAGACCGACACACCCTCTATCCAGCTGATCCGTCCATCATTCACAGTGCTACTGGAGAAGAATTTCTGAAATACAAATCTTTCATCTTTAAAGTAGAGACCACACTTCTTGGTGTGGCGTGCACAATACTTTTTTCCACCCCTATGTAATGTTGAGGTCTAATCTGTCACCTTCCTGTTTCACTTTGCTAAAGCTACTGAAAGTCATATATCAGAAATGGATTGGCTTTAACAAAGAGGATTTATTAAGTTATGAGTTACAATTCCAAGGCAGTGAAAATGTCCAAGTTAAGGCACCAATAAGAGGATACCTTGTCAGAGGAAAAGCTGCTGGCATCCGGGGTTCCTCTGTCACATGGGAAGGCGCATGACAATGTCTGCTGTTCCTTCTCTCCACAATGTCTTGGGCATTTTCTCTCTCTCAGCTTCTCTTGGCTCTGAGCTGTCTCCAAAATGTAGGTCTTACATTTTGTCCTATCCCTTAAAAGACTCTAACAAGCGGATTAAGACCTACCTTGAATGGGTGGGTCACGTCTCCTTGGAAACAACCTCATCAACAGGGCCCACCCAACAATGTATCTTTCCCCACAAGACTGGGTTAAAATAACATAGTCTTTTCTGAGGTACATAACAGATTCAAAGTAGCACACTTCCCCACCGACAGCCTGTTCTAGCATTTCTGAACTACATTCAATTCCCCAAACACTTTCTTTCTTTTCCCTGAGCCTTCATCCCCACTGTACCCTCTGCCTGAGGTGCTCTTGGATCACACCCCTAAACAAATGAGTAGAAAATTTTAATACTCATTCTCTAATAATCAGTAAACTTCCTTTTTTTTTTTGAGGCTCATGGTATTTGTTTCTCATCTTTAATAGCATCTGTCATATTGTTTTAATTACTGTTAAAACAAACTCACTCACCAGAAGATCTTAGAAGTTCAGCAATTGCATTGTTCATAGCTTCATATCACCCATGCCTTGCATAGTACACAGGTGTGCTAGATACACAGTAAACACTAGCTCATTGAACTGACTTGATTGATTAAATAAACAAGTCTAGACTGGCACTTCCCAAAAGAAGTTTGATGTGAACCACAGATGCACACCACCCATGGAATTTTAAATTTTCTACTAACCAAATTTTAAAAAGTGAAAGGAAACAGGTAAAATTGGTTATATTAATATCTTATTTAAACTAGTATATCCCAAACATCACTTTATCATATAATCAATATAAAAAATTATTATTTTACTTTCTTTTACTTCATACTAAGTAAAAGTATGTAAGTAAAGACTTCATACATAAGCCTTCAAAATCCAGTGCTTGTTTTACACTCACAATGCATCCCAGTTTAGACTGGCCACATTTCAGGTACATAGCAGTTGCATGTGGCCTGGACATCAAAACTCTAGATGGTAGCAGGATCAGGGTGGAATTATCCTGACAGGAACGAGAGCCTGGCTGCCTGGCAGGAGGCTGTGACAGTCTAGCTGAATGTGACAGAGGGTCTTAATTAGATGAGCCACAGTGGGAAGGGAAATTCATTTGTACATGTAAAAACAATCCAAATATTGATTTAAAAATAATTTTCCACTTGTCAAATTAACTTTTTTATTTGATCACTTTGGGGCACTGCATTAATAGGGTACATAAAATGAAATAGTTCATGCAGCTTTCAACAGTGCTGTGGATTCAGAACTGAATAACTATAGTACATGAATGAACTGACTAAAATTTAGGTTCAGTAGTGTATTCATCTGCTGTGTTAATACTTGAAATTTTTTTTGAAATCAAGAGAGGCAAGTGATGGAAAGCTAATCCCTCTTATTTTCATATCTGAAATTAGCAGCCCTTGTCTTGGTGAGGGCCATTGTTACCATTTGCAGCTTTGTTAAATGTAGCTTTTAAAAATGTTTTCCCCCATATATCCTTGCACTGAAGTATAACAAGATGGTCTCAAAACAGGAACTAGTTTGCTAGCAGCCAGAATGCAATATACCAGAAATAGAATGGATCTTAAAAAGGGGAATTTAGTAAGTTTGCTAGTTTACAGTTCTAAGGCCGAGAAAATGTCCCAATTAAAACAAGTTTATAGAAATGTCCAATTTAAGACATCCAGGGAAAGATACCTTGGTTCAAGAAGGCTGACGAAGTTCAGGGTTTCTCTCTCAAGTGGAAGGGCACATGGCGAACACAGTCAGAGTTTCTCTCTTATCTGGAAAGGCACATGGTGAACACGGTTAGGGTTCCTCTCTCATCTGGAAGGGCACATGGCAAACACAGCATCATCTGCTAGCTTCTTCTCCTGGCTTCCTGTTTCATGAAGCTCCCCAGGAGGCATTTTCCTTCTTCATCTCCAAAGGTCACTGGCTGGTGGACTCTGCTTCTCATGAATATGTCATTCTGCTCTGCTTTCTCTGAATTTCTTTCATTTTCCAAAATGTTTCCTCTTTTATAGGACTCCAGAAATTTATCAAGACCCACCCAAATGGGTGGAGACATGTTGTCACCTAATCCAGCTTAATAACCACTCTTGATTAAATCACATCTCCAGGGAGATGATCTGATTACAGTTTCAAACATACAGTGTTGAATAGAGGTGATTCTGCCTTTACAAAATAGGATTTTGATTAAGACATGGCTTTTCTAGGGTCCATACATCCTTTCAAACCAGCACATTCCACCCTCTGGACCCTAAAAAAGACATGTTTTCCCCATATACAAAACACATTCATTCCATAACAATATCAGAGAACCTTAAACCATTCCAGTAACAATTCAAATACAAGATTAATTCATGATTGAAATCAGTACCGAGTCTCATCACAGTTAATTAAAGGCATGGGCAGTCCTAAGGCAAAATTTTCTCCATTTGCTCTGAACCTGTAAAACTCAGAACAAGTTATTTGCTGCCAATATACAAAGGAGGAACATTCATACCCATTTCCATAGGGAGAAAGGAACACAGGGGCCGCCAGACCCATACAGTTTCAAAAACCCGCAGGGCAAAGTCCATTAGATTTCAAAGTGTGACATTCATTTTCCTCAGGGCTTTAGGAAGCAGCAGTCCCATCCTTTCCAAGGGTCTATGCAGAGGCCTGCCTCTCTTTGCATGCAACCTTGGGGGACACTGGGGAGACCACCTTTTTCTCGGCTCCACTCTCTCCAAGCATTGGGGCTCTCTGTGATCTCCAGGGCACATGCTCAACCCCTCCATGTGGTGGCAGCTGACTCTCCCCAAACTCCAAGGAATGTGCTCTACCCTCTCCAAGGCCTGAAGCAGTGTGACTCTTCCACTGCAAGGAGGTGGAAGGCCCATCCTCTGCCTTTGGGGCAAACTCACCCTCTCCATGAGGTTGGGTGGGTCCTCTCTCCTGGCCTGAGGCTTCTTGACTTCAGACCCTGGCCTCCATGGTTTTGCCTCTGAAGTTATTTTTCCTCCAGTGTGTCCCTTCTCTGAACCCCCCAGTCCATACTGGCAGCAGGTCTGTTTATACAGGTCCCATAGCACTCTCGTTGGCTTTCTATGCAGTAGCCTTGGATCATGCCCATCAGACATAAGGCATTTCCATAAATCCTTCCTGGATAACTCCACGTGCAATCCTGGCTTTCTCTGAAATGGCTGACTGGTTTCACATTTGGCCAAATCCTCACATAAAGCACTTTTCTCTGGGATCTCCCTTCCTGGAAGCCCAGAATTTTCCAGAACATCAATTTCTGGTTTCTTTGTACCCAAGAGTTCAGTTTTCAGCTTATCTCTTTCCTGTCACATTTCACTATAATCTGTGAGGAGAAACCAGGCTGCACTTTCCACATTTAATTTGAAGATCTTGTCTACTAAATGTCCAACTTCATGGCTTCTAAACTCTGCCTTCCAGCCAAAGCCCTGGTCAATTTTGCCAGATTCTCTGCTATTTTAAAACAAGGATTGCCTTCCTTCCAGTTTGCAATAACACATGCCTCATTTCTTTGTAGAACCTGGTCAGAGGAATCTTTAGAGTCCACATTTCTACCAACAGTCTCTTCAAAGCATTCTAGGCCTTCTCTATCAAACTCCTCACAACTCCTCCAAAGTCTTTCCCTTATCCATTTAAAAAGCCGTTCCAACATGTTTGGTATTTGCAGAATACAGCAGTAGCACCCCACTCCTGGTACCAAGTTGTATTAGAGTTCTCTAGAGAAACAGAATCAACAGGAAACACTCACAAATATAAAATTTATAAAAGGTTCTCACGTGACTGTGAAAACACAGAGTCCAAAATCCGCAA
Organism: Myrmecophaga tridactyla; assembly: GCA_004026745.1. Classification (NCBI taxonomy): domain Eukaryota; kingdom Metazoa; phylum Chordata; class Mammalia; order Pilosa; family Myrmecophagidae; genus Myrmecophaga; species Myrmecophaga tridactyla. Next base: position 109,442 of record PVIY010002701.1, read on the forward strand.
GGCAGGCTGTGAAGCCGACAATTCCAATGGAGGGTCTGAATGAACTCCACAGGAGAGGCTCACCAGCCAAAGCAGGAAGAGAGCCTGTCTCTTCTGAATCCTCCTTAATAGGCTTCTAGTGATTAGATTAAGCATCACTCATTGCAGAAGACACTCCCCTTGGCTGATTACAGATGGAATCAGCTGTGGATGCAGCTGACATGATCATGATTTAATTCTATAAAATGTCCTCATGGCAACAGACAGGCCAACACTTCCCCAACCAGACAAACAGGTACTACCACTTGGCCAAGTTGACACATGAACCTGACCATGGCAGGAGTGGTAAAGAGTATAGAAAAAAAAATAAATAAGGGGGACAAAGGTTAAAATATATTAAGCAGATGGGAATATTAGTGGTCAATGAGAGGGAAGGGTAAGGGGTATGGTATGTATGAGTTTTTTTCTTTTTTCTTCTTATCTCTTTTTCTGGAGTGACACAAATGTTCTAAAAAATGATCCTGGTGATGAATATGCTACTATGTGATGATATTGTGAACCATTGATTGTACACCATGCATGGAAAGTTTGTCTGTTAAGAATTTTCATGTTTGTATGTTGTTTCAGTTTGATAATAAAAATAAATTTAAAGAAAAGTACCTACCCATCGAAAGATCTGATTTACAATGGGTCCACACCTACAGGAATGGATTAACTTTAAGAACATATTTTTCTAGTTACCTAAAAGTATATCATACCAGTTCTCACCCCTCCAGTACTTCCCTGGAGATAATTCTCTGCTTTTTGAATTTTGATATACCTTTTCATCTCTCACAGTTTCTCAGTCTCTACATTTCCGGGTACTCTAACTTCAGTATCTTGGCATATAGTCCATTCTTCACCCTTTTCAACCTAATATAAACTGTTGTTATTCCCATTAATTCATGTGCCACAGTGTTTCTTAAAAGCTCATCTTCTCTTTCCAGTTCTCAAGGCTCTGTATTTGTTCAGGCTTCCATCTATTAATAGTTGAATCACTGTAGCAACCTTTTCATGATAGTTCCCTACCATTGATATTTTTGTGTTCTGCCCAAACTGTGCACAGCTGCTCAAGCAATCTTCCTTGACCAGCACTTACTGTATCTCATTGATTCTAAGATGTACATTTTTTCACATCTTTACATCTCTGAAATCAGGATTCATCTTACAAATATATGGTGTGTCATCATGTAATTGCAGTGCATTTCATTGTTAGTGGTACATAAAATATGGGAATAGCATAAAACATTTTAGATTCAATACAATATGACATATTATGTCATTTACATGGTACAGTGGGAACAGCATGAACTTTTCCCTCAGAAAGATTAGGGTTCAAATCTAAGGTCTTCTAATTAATAGTCCTATAATCCCAGGCAAATTGTCCTCTTTAACACCTAATTGACTCCTCTGTAAAGTGAATGTAATATTATTTATCTCTCAGGATTACTGTGAGAAATAAATGTGATAGTACAAAGGGGCTGGCATGGTAGACATTCAACCAATGTTAATTTCTTCCTATCTCTTGTAATTCTTTCTTCTTTCTTCTGGTCCAGAATATAGTGTGACATGATAGCTCTGTAAACCCACAATCTCTCTAATTAAAAAAAAAACAACTGGGAAAAGTAAAAAGAGAGCTTAGTGTAATAGAATTATTCTTGTGCATGTTTCTTTTGCCTTTCTGAGTGCAGTAAAGGACCTGCATCCTGGTCATTCCAAGGCATTTGTCCATTTGAAGGGTAGCTTTAGGATCTGTTGCAGAAGGGGTGTGAATGGAGGAATATTCATGAAATATTCGTTGTCTCACATACAAAATAGGATTATGCAGCAAATCCAAAGAGAATGGTAGAAGAAGACAGAAAAAGGGAGGCAGAAGGGAGAATTTGGAAGAGTTCAGTAAACTTCCTTGCCCATTTCCTTTCTCTTGGTTTTGCTTCAGAAGGGGGAAGTAGGTTAGATAAGTGAAAGTAACATTGAGGGCTTTTGCCTGTCCTCTCTTTTTAGAACTCTAGAAAGTGGAAAGAGATCCTGTTTCAGTTTCCTAGACTGCTCAAACAACATGAAATGGGTCCAGTCAAACAATGGGAATTTATTCACTCATGGTTTTGAGGCCTGGAAAATGTCCAAATCAAGGTATAGTCAAGGCAATGCTTTCCTCTGAAGACTGGCTTTCTGGAGCTGGCTGCTGGGGATCCTGGTACTTAGTGTGTCACATGGCAAAGCACATGGTGGGGTATTCTGGTGTCTTCCTTCTATTCTGGGTTCCCTGATGTTTAGCTTACAGCTATTCTATCTGTAGCTTTCTCTCTCTTTATCTAAATTGCATTGCTAGTTTCTCTCTCTTTATCTAAATTGCCTTATCAAGGACTTCTGTAATAGGATAAATATCCAGCTGACTGACGTGGGTCACACCTTAACTGAAACAGCTTCATCAAAAAGTCCTATAGATGATGAATTCATACCCACAGGAATGAATAAACTTTAAGAACGTGTTTTTCTCTGATACAATTCCAAACCATCAAATTCCACCCTCTGGATCCCAAAAAGACATGCTATTTGTATGTGCAAAATATACTCATTCCTTCACAATATCACAAAACCTTCAGTCACTTCAGAAACAATGCTAAATACAAAATCTTAGCAAAATCAGTTATGGGTGTGATCTGTCCTTGGGCACAATTCCCCTCCTCTGTGGAAATGTGGAATAGACAAGTTATTTGCTTTTGATATACAATGGATGGACTAGCATAGCATAAACATTTCTATTCCCATAGGAAAAAAATTGGAAAGAAAACAGGGATTGCAGGTCTCAAACAATCCTGAAAAACAGCAGATTATATACCATTAGGCTTTTTGGTTTTGTTGTTTTATATATATTTTTATTGGGAAATCTTCACACACATGCAGTCCATACATGGTATATAATCAGTGGCTCCTGAAATCATCACATAGTTGTGTGTTCATCATCATGAGTATTTTTAGAACATTTGCAACATTCCAGGAAAAGAAATAAAAAGAAAAACCTCATATAACCCATACTTCTTACCCTTCCCACTCATTGACCACTAGTATTTCAATCTATCCAATTTTTACCCTTTACCCCCCCCCCCATTATTTACTATTTTATCCTTATTTTTTATTCATCTGTCCATACCCTGGATAAAAGCAGCATGAGATACAAGGTTTTCAGAATCACACAGCCATATTGTAAAAGCCATATCATTATGCAATTGTCTTCAAGAATCAAGGCTGCTGGAACACAGTTCAACATTTCAGGTACTTCCTTCCAGCCACTGCAATACACCATAAACTAAAAAGGAATATCTATACAATGCATAGGAATAACCTCCAGGATAATCTCTTCATTTTGTTCAAAATCTCTCAGCCACTGAAACTTTATTTTATCTTACTTCTCTATTCCCCCCATTGGTCAAGTAGGCTTTCTCAATCCCATGATGCCAGGTCCCAGCTCATCCTGGGAGTCCTGTTTCATGTTGCTAGGGAGACTTACACCCCTGGGAATCATATTCCATGTAGGGAGAGTACAGTGAGTTCTCTCAATCTTCCAAGTTGGCTTAAAGAGAGAGGCCACATCTGAGCAACAAAAGAGGTTCTCTGGAGGTGATGCAAAGCAGGCTTAGCTTCTCCTTTTGCAGAAATAAGTTTCATAGGGGTGAACACCAAGATTGAGGACTCAACCTATTAAGTTGACTGTCCCCATTGCTTGTGAGAATATTAGAAATTCCCCACATGAGGAAGTTGAATATTTTCTCCTTTCTTCCCAGTTCCCCAAGAGGACTTTGCAAATACTTTTTTATTCTCTACTCAGATTACTGTGGGATATATCAGGGCAGCATACTAACCTGTACAAACTAACAAAATCTCATGCCCTATTCAAGATTCCATGTATTTATGGTGTTCAACTAAACTGACCATACAAGTTAAATTAAGTAATGTGCCACCTGAAATTTAAAGTTTGCACCACATGAACAACTCTCCCTTTGGTCTCACACAGAAGTTGAAGTTTTAAAATACGGACCATATCATCCTTTACCCTGTATTCTGATTTACCTTTGTCCTATCAGATCAGCTTCATTCATATCTCTAGTCAAAGTCTGATCACTTTTTCAACTTTTTTTTAACAATTACTATATGGGGTAATGCTGACTTTCACTGCTTTAGACCTCTAACCCTGAGTCTCAGGTATTACATAAATACCCGAAAGACCAGGTTATATACAAACAGCCTAGTATCTCAGAATTTAGAAATAATAGTTACAACTCTTGAATATAAGTGACTGCTGTAAGATCTTTAAGATCCTTTACAATAGGCTCCGATCTGATAAGCTATGCTCTTGATTTCCATATTCCAAGTTTGTATATTATAGTTAGTCCATTTGAGTGAGGCATGAAAATATCTCTTTTTGTTTCTGACATTTCATTCAGTATACTGTCCTTAAGGTTCATTCACCTAGTTGCATGCCTCACAACTTCAATACTTCTGGCAGCCACTCAGTAGTCCATTGCGTTTATGCACCACAGTTCCCCCCTCCATCCCTTAGTCATTGTACCCTTAGGCCACCTCCATTCATTGCAAATCACAAACACTGTCACCATAAACACCAGTGTGCAAATGACAACTAATGTCCCCACTCTAAGTTTCTCCAGGTATATAGCTAGTAACAGGGTTGCAGGATCATATGGCAACCCCACCCCTAGCCTCCTGTGGAACCACCACATTGCACAACAAGGGGCTGCGCCTCTCAGCTTGCCTAAAAACAGCGAACAGGTACATCTCTTTCTCCACATTTTCTCTAGCAATTGTTTCTCTCTGTTCATTTTTAAAGAGTTTTTTTTGCACATCATACAATCCAACTGAAGTAAATAAACATGTCTTCGTCACCATAATCTATATGAACACATTTCCTTTTCTTCCACAAAGAATCCTTACCCCTCCCCCTAACCCCCACTTGTTGACATTTGGTTTTGGCATAATGCTTTGTTACATTCAGTAGAAGTGTATTGCAAAGTTACTGTTGACTATAGACCTTACCTTGCATTGATTGTACTTTTTCCTGTATACCATCCATTTTCAACACCTTGTAATGTTGACATTCAGTTGTTCTCCCTCGTGCAAAAACGTTTTTATATTTGTACATTTTATCATGATCACTGTCCATTCTAGGCATTCCTAAATTATACCATCTCAGTCTTTATCCAATATCTTTCCTTCTAGTTTCAAACATGCCCCCAGACCTTCCCCCTCAACCATACTCACATTCCACTTCATTGAGCATATTTATATTATTGTAATACAATCAGGTAGTATTGTGCTATCCATTTCTAAATCTTTACAATCAATCCTGTTGCACCATCTGTATTCCTTTAGCACCAAATGCCCAATTTCTACCCTATTTCTATATCCTGACAGCTTGTGTTCCTAAATTTAACTCTCAAAGTTCACTCATCCATGTAGTGAGACCATACAGTATTTGTCCTTTCCTTTTGTTTCTGGCTAATTTCACTTAGCATCGTGTCCTCAAGTTTCATCCATGTTGTTACATGCTTCATGACTTTATTCTGCCTTACAGCTGGGTAATATTCCATCATATGTATAGATTGAGGGACATTTGGGCTGTTTCCATCTCTTGGCAATCATAAATAATGCTGCTATAAACACTGATGTGCATATGTCCATTTGTGTTCTTGCCTTCAGTTTCTCTGAATATATACCTAGTAATGGGATCACTGGATCATATGGCAATTCTATCCTTAACTTCCTGAGGAACTGCCAAACTGCCTTCCACAGCAGTTCTACCATTTTACATTTTACATTCCCACCAACAGTGGATAAGTATGCCTCTTTCTCCACATCCTCTCCAGCACTTGTCATTTTCTGTTTAGTTTGTTTTTATATAATGGACATTCTAGTGGTGTTAGATGATATCTCATTATGGTTTTGATTTGCATTTCCCTAATAGCCAGTGAATTTGAACATCTTTTCATGTGCCTTTTAGCCATTTGTATGTCCTCTTCTGAAAAGTGTCTGTTCATGTCTTTTGCCCATTTTTGAATTGAGTTGTTCATCTTTTTTTGTGGTTGAGTTGAAGACTCTCTTTATATATTCTTGATACTAAACCCTTATCTGATATGTCATTTCCAAATATTCTCTCCCATTCCATAGGTTGACTTTTTACTTTCCTAATAAGGTTAGTTGATGCACAAACATGTTTAATTTTGAGGGGATCACATTTGTCTATTTCTTTTTTCAATGCTCGTGCTTTGGGTGTAAAGTCTAGGAATCCCCCTCCTATTACAAGATTTATAGGATATTTCCTTCTAGTTTTATCCTTCTAGGATATTTTCTTCTAAAAGTTTTATTGTCTTAACTCTAATGTTTAGGTCTTTGATCTATTTTGAGTTAATTTTTGTATAACGTGTGAGATGTGGATCCTCTTTCATTCTTTTGCATGTGGATATCCAGTTCTCCAAATACTATTTATTGAAGAGGCTGTTCTGTCCCAGGTGGGTTGGCTTGACTGCCTTATCAAAGATCAGTTGCCCATGGATAAGAATATCTGTTTCTGAACACTCCGTTTGATTCCATTGATTAATATGTCTATCATTATGCCGATACCATGCTGTTTTGACCACTGTAGCTTTATAATATGCTTTAAAGTCAGGTAATGTGAGACCTCCCACTTCACTTTTCTTTCTCAGGATATTTTTAGCTATTTGGGGCACCTTGCCCTTCCAAGTAAATTAGATTATTGGTTTTTCTATTTCTGCAAAATAAGTTGTTGAAATTTCAATTGATACTGCATTGAATCTATAAATCAATTTGGGTAGAATTGACATCTTAACTATACTTAGTCTTCTAGTCCATGAACACAGTATGCCCTTACATTTATTTAGGTCTTCCATGATTTCTTTTAGCAATTTCTTGTAGTTTTCTGTGTATGTCTTTTGTATCCTTAGTTAAATTTATTCCTAAATATTTTATTCTTTTGGTTGCTATTGTAAATGGAATTTTTTCTTTATTTTCTCCTCAGATTGCTCATCACTAGTGTATAGAGACACTACTGGTTTTTAGTGTTGATCTTGTACCCTGCCACTTTGCTGTATTCACTTGTTAGCTCTAGTAGCTTTGCTGTAGATTTTTCAGGGTTTTCCACATATAGTATCATATCATCTGCAAACAGTGCGAGCTCTCCTTCTTCATTTCCAATTTGGATACCTTTTCTTTCTTTTTCTTGTCTAATTGTTTTGGCTAGAACTTCCAACACAATGTTGAATAACAATGGTGACCATGGGCATCCTTGTCTTGTTCCTGAACATAGAGGGAAAGCTTTCCATTTTTCCCCATTGAGGATGATATTAGCTGTGGATTTTTCATATATTCCCTTTATCATGTTGAGAAAGTTCCCTTCCATTCCTATCCTTTGAAGTGTTTTTATTAAGAAAGGATGTTGAATTTTGTCAAATGCCATTTCTGTGTCAGTTGAAGTGATCATGTGGTTTATCTGCTTTGACTTATTAATATAAGGTATTACATTAACTGATTTTCTTGTGTTGCACCAGCCTTACATACCTGGAATAAATCCCCCTCGGTCATGGTGTATAATTCTTTTAATGTGCTGTTGGATTCGATTTGCACATGTTTTCTTGAAGATTTCTTCATCTGTATTCATTAGAGAGATTGGTCTGTAATTTTCTTTTCTTGTAGTGTCTTTATCTGGCTTTGGTATTAGGATGATATTGGCTTCCTAGAACAAGTTAGGCAGGTAACTTTCCCTCCTCTTCAATTTTTTTGAAGAGTTTCAGCATGATTGGTAGTAATTCTTTCTTGAATTCTTAGTAGAATTCACATGTGAAGCCATCTGGTCCTGAACTTTTCTTTTTGGGAGCTTCTTAATGACTGATTCAATCTCTTTACTTGTGGTTGGTTTGTTGAGGTTGTCTATTTCTTCTCGACTCAGTGTTAGTTGTTCATGTCTTTCTAGGAAGTTGTCCATTTCATCTACCTTTTTTTTTTATTAGGATATAGTTGCTCATAGTATCCTCTCATTACCTCCTTTATTTCTGTGGGTTCAGTTTTTATGTCCCTTCTTTCATTTCTGATTTTATGTATTTACATACTTTCGCTTATTGGTTTTTTGTTTGGTTGGTTGCTTTTGGTTTTTGGGGGTTTTTTTTTTTTTGGTCAACCTAGCTAAGAGTCTATTGATTTTATTGATTTTCTCAAAGAACCAATTTGTGGTTTTGTTGATTTTCTCTATTGTTTCATTTCTCAATTTCATTTATTTCTGCTCTGATCTTTGTTATTTCTTTCCTTTTGTTTACTTTGTGGTTAGTTTGCTGTTCTTTCTCTAGTTCTTCCAAGTGAACAGTTAACCCCTTGATTTTTGCTCTTTCTTCTTTTTTAATACAGGTATTGAAGGCAACAAATTTCCCTCTCAGCACTGCTTTTGTTTCATCCCATAAATTTTGATATGTTGTTTTACCATTTTCCTTTGCCTTGAGATATTTACTGATTTTTCTTGTAATTTCTTCTTTGACCCACTGGTTGTTTAAGAGTTTGTGGTTAAGCCTTCTTGAATTTGTCAGTTCTCTGGCATTCTGTCTGTTATTGATTTCCAAATTCATTCCATTATGATCTGAGAAAGTGTTTTATATAATTTCAATCATTTTAAATTTATTGAGAGTTGCTTTGTGACCAGCATATGGTTTATCCTTGATAATGACCCACGAGCACTTGAGAAAAATGTGTGGGGTATAATGTTCTGTAAATGTCTTTTATGTCTAATTAATTTATCATATTATTCAAACTCCGTTTCCTTATCAATCCTCTGTCTAGATGTTCTATGCATTGATGAGAGCGGGCAATTGATATCTCCAACTATCATGGTGAAGGTGTTTACTTCTCCCTTTAGTGTTGTCAGAGTTTGCCTCGTGTATTTTGGCGCACTCTGGCTCAGTGTATAAATATTTATGATTTTTATGTCTTCTCATTTAATTTTTCCTTTTATTAATAAACTGTCCTTCTTTGTCTCTTTTAATTGTTTTACATTTGAAGTCTAATTTATGAGATATTCGTGTAGCTACCCATGCTCTTTTCTTGTTGTTATTTGCATGAAATATCTTTTTCCAACCTTTCATCTTCAACCTGTTTTTGCCCTTGAGTCTAAATGAGTCTTCTGTAGACAGCATATAGACTGTGCAGTCTGCCAATCTATGTCTTTTGACTAGGGTGTCTAACCCATTAACATTTAGGTTTATTACTGTAAAGGCAGTACTTTTTCTACCATTTTTTCTTTTGGATTTTATATATCATATCTAATTTTCTTTCTCTTTTTACCTTTGCTGATAATCTTCATTTCTACACTCTTCCCAAGACCTCTCTCTTCTGGTTTTCCTATCTGCCTGTAGTGTTCCCTTAGTATTTCTTGTAGAGCCTCTTAGTCACAAAACCTCTCAGTGACTGCTTATCTGAAAATATTTTAATCTCCCCTCTGTTTTTGAAGGACAGTTTTTCTGTTTTAGAATTATTGGTTGACAGTTTTTCTCTTTCAGAATCTTAAATATATCATACCACTGCCTTCTCCCCTCCATGATTTCTGCTGAGAAATCCACACATAGTCTTATCAAGCATCCCTTATATGTGGTGGACTGCTTTTCTTTTACTGCTTTCAAAATTCTCTCTTTGTTTTGACATTTGACAATCTGATTAGTAAGTGTCTTGGAGTATATCTATTTGGATATCTTCTGTTTGGGGTACGCTGCACTTCTTGGATCTGTAATTTTATGTCTTTCATAAGAGATGAAAATTTTTCAGTGATTATTTCCTCCATCAGTCTTTCTGCTCCTTTTTCTTTCTCTTCTCCTTCTGGGACACTCACAGAATGGCTTCAGGTTACCATTCAATTTCCTGAGACCCTGCACATATTTTTCCATTCCTTTCCCTGTTTTTGTTTGTTTGTTTGTTTGTTTTTGCATGGGCAGACACCGGGAATCAAATCCAGGTCTCTGGCATGGCAGGTGAGAACTCTGTCTGCTGAGCCACTGTGGCCCATCCTGTATTTTCTTTTGAGTGTCAGATTTCGGATGTCTAGTCCTCTAGTTCACTAATCCTTTCTTTTACCTCTTCAACTCTATTGTAGTAGGTTTCCATTGTGTTTCTTTTTTCATCTGTTCTGTTGTGCCTTTCATTCCCATAAGTTCTATGATTTTTTTCAAACTTTTGAGTATTTTATATCCTCCCTCAACTCATTGATTTGATTTTAATAAGATTTTGCACATCTGTTTGAACATCCTGAATTAATTGCTTCAACTCCTATATCTCTTTTTTTTTTTTAATTTGCATATGGGCAGGAGGCACCAGGGATCGAACTCCAGACCTCCAGCACGGCAGGTCGGAGCTCTGCCTGCTGAGCCACGGCAGCCACCCCCTATATCTCTTTTGAAGTGTCGATTTGTTCCTTTGACTGGGCCATGTCTTCAGTTTTCCTAGTATGCCTCATTATTTTCTGATGTTGTCAAGGCATTTGGTTTCCTTAATTAGTTTATTCTGGAGGTTGTTTTCACTGTTATACCCAGAAACCTAGGATTTTCTTGCTGGATGGCTTTGTTCCCTAACTGTTCTTTGACATTCAGTTCAACTTATTCAAGACCTCTAACATAGGTTCTTTTTAACTGATCAGTTTTTCATTTCTTGCTTTTCTGTTTCTCTCCCTGCCTATATAGATCCTATATAGTGAGACAGATATCATTGACCTCAATCAGATTTTCCCAGGCCATAAAGGGCCATGTCTCAAGAGGAAAGAGGAGTCAGCATTAGTTTTCCCTGAGGGTGAGACCCAGCAGATTGTCAGACCTTCCTATGAAGCCTCTAAACTCTGTGCTTTTCCTATTCTGCCAAGCATATGTTGCTTGTTTGCCTGTGGCTTCCCACCAGCATAAAGTGATGTGATGTCTTTAATTTCATCACTCTCCATGCCAGCTGTGTGGTTGAAACAGAGGCTGCAATAGTAGGCGGGCTTTGATTGCTTCTGTTTTCCAGCCCCTGGAGCCTGAGTTCTGTGAAGGAGAACCCCCACTTGAGCTGGGCTGTGCCCCCTTTTCTTGGAGAAGATAGGCCTTTTACGGAATTAACATTTTTCACCTGACTAGTTATTTTGTCTTTCAGACATGCCTTAGTTCTGCCCTTGCTTGGGACAGTGCTGGAGCCTGACAGTGCTTTCAGTTTTATCTAATAAGCTATTAAGAGGTTAAAAAAAAAAGCATAAAGTCTTTTCAGAGCCAGACCCTTGCCCCCCTACAGGTTTACCAATCAAGAACTTGACTTGATACTCTGTGAGTTGGTAGCCCTGTCTATCCTCAGACTCTGTGTGCTGCCTTTTCTTGGTTTGCAACCCTTTTCCAATATTTAGTGCCATCCCAACAGCCCCAACCCCTCTCTGCCAGAGCAAAATCTTCTGATTACTTTAGTGCTTTTTCTGAGTTTATCTGTCCTCAGGGCCTGTTTTCAGCAGTAAGAATTTGTTAATTAATTCTGCAACTGTAGGTTGTTTGGGCTAAGCCCTTGCTACTAGTAAATCTGTTTCCTTCCCCTTCAGGGAACCAGCCTGCCGCACCTATGAGGGAGGGGCACTAACCTCCTAGGCTTGGGAAACTTACAGTTCTGTGTGGAAACTCAGCCGTTCCATCCATTCTAGAGTGGTGTATGCTGTGTGGTCACTGATGTCCCCCCAGCAGTTGTTCCTTATAGTTCCTGGCTATTTACTAGCTGTTCTGGAGGACAAATTAAATTCTACCCCCTCTATGCTGCCATTTTGCTCTGCCTACCCCTAGTTTCTAAACAATGGCATTTTGGTATTCCGTATTTATTTTTGGTGAAATGAATAGGAAAAGCAAAATTTTATATATATGTAACTCTTGTCTTTTAAGTTTAAAAACATCCCTGAAGTATTTTGAGGAAACCAGAAAGTGAAAGAAATCAGGCTTCGGTTCATCAAGGAAACTGGTACTCACATGTACCCTGCAGCCATATATTATACACAGGACCACTCTTAGATTTTAAGGTCTGAGAGTCATCTATGGAAACAATGTTTTGAATTCCCAGCTTAATGAAGCAGCAGCCCCAGCCCTTGTAAGTGCTTGCCCACAGCCAGGCTCTCCCTGAACACTGGCATGAAGGCTCCAGCTTCTCAGAGTATTAGGGTGGCTTCCAGACTCACTGCAATCCTCCTGGCCCAGGTTCCTACACCCTTTCAGAGTTCTTGTAGGGACCAGACTTTCCACTAGCCCCAGGACAGAGGCTTCACCCTTTCTGAGCACTGGGGTGGCAGCACTCTTCCTGAACACTGGGATGGAAAGTCTATCCTCTCCAAGTTCCAGAACATACTCATCCTTTCCACACACATAGGAAGGCCCACTTTCTTGGCCTGAGAAGATGTCTTTGGGTCAGACCTCAGCTTCCAAGCTTCTGTCTTTGAAGTGATTTTTTCCTTCAACCTGTCCCTTCTCTGTCCCTTTTAGTCCATTCTAGCAGTGGTTCTATTCATACAGACCGCACCTCCAATCCTGACTTTCACTGAAATGGCTTCTTATAATCCCTATTCACTTAAACCCCTACATGGAACACTACCCTCTGTGGACTCACTTTCCAGAAACTCAGCTTTCCAAACCATGAATTTCTGATTCTTTTGTTCACTTCTCAGCTTATCCCTCTCCTCTTGCATTTTACTATAAGTTGCAAAGTGAAATGATGTTGCGCTTACCATATGTAGCTCAGAACTCTCCTCAGCTAAATATCCAGATTCATCAAGTTCTGCCTTCTATCTGAAATCAGAAAGTTCTCTACCGCTTTAAAACAAGGATGGCTATTCCTCCAGTTTCCAATATTGCATTCATCATTTCCTTCTGAAGCCTCCTCTGAAATACCTTTAGCATCCATATTTCTACCAACAGTCTCTTCATAGCAATCTAGATCTTTTCTATCAATTGCCTCACAATTCTTCCAGCCTCTACCCATTACCCAGTTCCAAAGCCATTTCCCCATTTTTTGTATTTACAATAGCAATGCCCCCACTCTCCTGGTACCAAAATCTTTTGGTAATTTCCTAGGGTGTTTAAGTAAAAACCATGAAATGAATTGGGTTAAACAATGGATATTTATTCATGTATTATTTTGAGAATGAGACAATGTCACAAATCAAGGCAGCATCACAGCGATGCTTTCTCTTCAAAGATGTGGCCATCTTGGGCTGGCTTCCAGCAACCTAGACCTTTAATTTGTCACATGGCAAGGCACATATTGGGGTTTTCTGGTGTCTCCCTTCTCTACTGGGTGCCATTGACATTCAGCTTCTGGCTGCTTTTCTGTAGCTTTTCTCTCACTTTGTCTGAATTTCATTCTCTTATAAAGGACCCCAGTACTAGGATTAAGACCCCAGTACTAGGATTAAGACCTCCTGATTGAGGTGGGCCACACCTTAACAGTGTAGCCTCATCAAAAGGTCCCACCTATGATGGTTTTACACCCACATGAATGGATTCACTTTAATTACACGTACATTCCAACTTGGGCATAGCCATTTAATCGACATGTGAACAAGAGACTGATGTTTAACTTTCCCAATCTTCCATCAGTGACTGTATAGCACAAACAAAGTTGAGAGTCACTGTTAGTCCCCATGAACAGGGAGAGGTAACACACAAAAAGCCTGGGGTGAAAAGCTGGATGGAGCATGGGACAAAAATGTGGGGCTCTTTGTATGGAGGAGGTGAGGTAGGACTAGGTCAGCTGCAGGGCAAAACCAACCTTTGACAAAGCTGAAATGGAAAGGCCAGTCCATGAGTTACCCATCTGCCCTAACTTACCATGAGTGCCAGAAGTCAGACAAACACTGGACATCACCTGAAGCTAAAGAAGCAAAATTCACTGTACCCATGAACTCCCATTTTCCTCCCCCAAACCTCCATTTTTCCTTTTAGGACATGAGGTCATCTGGACATCTTGTTAGGGAAAAGTAGGGGAATGGGGAAGTCTTTTGAGAGACTGGTCATCTTGATCCAAGAGAGGATGGACACTAAATAAAGGGTCCTTAAAAAATCAGTTCAGGCAGTCCACGCGATCCTGGTCTAACCCGCAGCCAGCTCCGCAGCACCATGGACACCCCAAGGGAAGTGATCAACTTCGGGCCTGGGCCCGCCAAGCTGCCACACTCGGTATTGTTAGAGATACAGAAAGAATTATTAGACCACAAAGGAGTTGGGATTAGTGTTCTTGAAATGAGCCACAGATCATCAGATTTTGCTAAGATTATTAACTCCACAGAGAATTTTGTACGGGAATTGTTAGCCATTCCAGACAACTACCAGGTGATTTTTGTGCAAGGAGGTGGGTGTGGCCAGTTTAGCGCTGTCCCCTTAAACCTGTTCGGCCTGAAAGCAGGAAGGTGTGCGGACTACGTGGTGACAGGAGCTTGGTCAACCAAGGCGGCAGAAGAAGCCAAGAAGTTTGGGACTGTGAATACCGTCTACCCCAAACTTGGGAGTTACACGAAAATTCCAGATCCAAGCACTTG